>BGPR01011605.1:0-47930 GCA_013235015.1 Araneus ventricosus | reverse complement strand
GATACGATTACGTATTTATGAATTTCAGCTTTTTTTGTTCCAAGTCTGTGTCATGTCTGTGACATTTTTTTATGATCTGCTGCATAGTTGAGTTATTATTTCATAAAAGTGCTGGTTAGTTTTGTTACCTGTGTTATATTTTGTTTTTCTGGAATATTCGTGAAATAAAGAGGTATTTATTTTTTGCTTGTTGAACTACATTCACATATACACACCAGCTGATCTTTGTAACACTACAATGACAAATTGGAAGCTAACCTTACTAAGCTACTGCTGTACCACTGCTACCTATGTGCAGATAATTGAACCATTCTTTATGTAAAAAAAAACTTGATGTCATGTAATCCAATTTAGTGAAAACCGCACACTGATATCACAATATTTGTATTTTTTCTTAAATTTTGAAATGTGTCGAGGACTTTTGGTTTGCCCTGTCTTTGCATAAAAAGAAATAGAGCAGAGCAATAGATTTAAGAAAAAATTTGGATCCTAAGCTACGAATGAATATGAATTATTTAATTATAAATTAATTATAATTTAAAAACTGAAAATAATCAAAATATTTAAAAAATTTTACTTTTTAGTACATTAATAATTAGTAAAATTATAGTTTAAAAACTGTTTTTATTACATTTTTTCACATAACTTTTAAGTTTAAACTGCTTCTTCTTAACAATTTATGTATGATATTTCATAAGCTGAGAAAATATCAAAAATTTGTATCCCAATTTGTTGGTGTATCATTCCACACTCCAATATTCTTTTGTATTGGAGCTACAAAAAAAAAGTTTATTGTTAAATTTTCTTCAAAACAATCAATGCCATAATATTTTTAACTAAAATAAGCTAGAAATAAAAGTAATCTTTCATATCCTTGTTTGCATATGACAAAAAAAGAAAAAACTATAGAATTTGAAAACTATTTTCAATTAAAATTTCTGCTAGTATCTTGAGATCTTTTCTCAATTGACATTTTTTTTTTAAATATGAAGTAGTTTGTTATTTTATTTTCATGTGGAATGTGTCATTTATCGTGGCAAATTAATCTTAGTTTCTTGACTTTTGTTGTGACTACTGTCTTTTAAGTAGTTTCTTTTTTCCTTTGCATATAAGGCTGTTATTATTGTTGTACCTAGTCATTATTGGCCATATGCCCCCACATTGGTGTATTATGGAAGTGTAGAAAGTGCAGTCCCCACTCAGATACTATTCTTAAATAGCCTTTATTTGACCTCAAAATGGGACAACTCTTTTTCAATGGGACCATCAACTATGACATACCCCAAACCAAAAAATGTTAGGGTTTTTATTTTTTTGTAAAGAGTTGTCACTAAAGTCAAGGGTAGGTCAAGTTGATGGCGCACAGAAAGCTGCAATAAGAACATCTTAGGTGGATGATTTGTTTCCGTGTGTTTTAGGTCTCTGCTCCAAGGCAAAATTGGTACATTATTTATCTAAAAAGGGTTATTTGAAAATTCTCATTTATATTGAATTGTTATTCAGTTTTTAAAGTATGCTAATAAGCAAAAGTTTTTGAAAAAAAATGATTTTAACAAATTAAAATAGTATTTGTTCTTTCACACGGCCATCTTTGCAAAAAGGATAAATCAAATACTGTTTCAATAATTATCATCAAAATTTCTAGCAAATTAAAATATCCTAAATTGAATAATGATAAATATTTTGTGTTGCAATGTTGTGCTACTTGTCACATAATATGACTCATTAATATATTACAAACTAAACTGCCTATGCATTTTATGGCTCATTAATATAGCATTATATTCATGTTATAACTCAAAATGATTAATTAACTGCAAAGACAGCCATTTTTCCAAGTATCATTAGATTCAGAGTTTAAAACTGAAATTGTTAGCTAGTTTTATATCCAAACATCTTTATTTCTGTTAAAGTAAAGTTTATGGTGCAAAGCCCTTTCTCTCCGCTTTAACTCACCAATTCCTTGCTGCCGAGCAGAAGACGGACTGATGACGTCAGAACATTTGTTTTGGTTGCGCAGGAATGTTCGTGTCTTGTTCACGTAGGAATCGTTATATTTTTATTTTGCGATTTTATTGGTCAGGTATGTGCTATGTGCGCTTTCAGTGGTTGATTTCTTCAAATTTGAATAAAACTTCATTTGGAATTTCTCGTTTTGATTTTTTAAAGATAGGATAATGCATTTGTTTCATGTGACAACGTAATGAAAAATGGCTTCATATAAAATGACAATAAATAAAATTTAATAGATTAAAATTTTTGTGTGTGTTTCACTTATCAATGGAAAAGCGAAGTTATTCGCTCACGTTCACTTTGACAAAAGAATGTTTTGAGGTAAGAATTCATTTTGGAATTAAAAAAACTTTGATTCATAACATTCAATGAACAAGCATAGCTACTAGTTTCCCGCTTTGCTGAAAGCGAAGCCGAGGATTTTTTTTTTTTTTCCTTCTTTTTTAAGTTTAAAAAATTTGCCCGGAACACACTTGCAATGCCACAGACATTGCGTGCAGAAGACAATAAAATGCTCACTGCGCACCCAAAACATATGTTCTCGCATAGCCAAGTAATCTTGTTCTTGGCGACAGAAAGTTGGTGATACTAAATAGAGAGGAACGGCTTCGAGTTACTTTTATCTTTCTTTCTTTGATTCCAACCCCTCCCTGCTTTGATCTCATATTCCTATTTTCATAACAGATTTTTAAGTTTTATCTTGTTATATATAGAAATATAAGTGCAGTAAGCTATGATAAAAACATAGATAAGTAAAGCTAAAATTAATAGATAATTTAAGAAGCAGTGACATTTCAAAAAGTTCCTACATGCTCTTTCAAATAAGTAGCAATCATGTTTGTATCCACAAGAAAAAAGTAACCAATCTAAATTTTTGAGACAAGCAAAGAAACTATTTTCTAGGAGAGCACCAACATGAAATTTCACGATATAGAAGATGAAATTATTCAAAATTTGTTTTGAAAATTATTGGGTTTTTTAAATATAATGTAGATATTCTCATCAATAAAGTATACATATTGCAAATAGTAATGAATTTATCAATTAAAACTAAATTCTGTTCATTCATATTGATTACTTTATATAATATTCAAAACTAATTAACTGCACATAAGAATGCACCATATACTTTTCCATGGGCTGTCAAATAGTGTTGTAACTAACTGTAAATGAAGTTTTAAAAAAAATCTCATTGGAATACAAGCTGTATCATTTCCTACCTACACCCGACTTCCTTTATTTAAAAATACTTCATCATTCCTTCTCAAATTAGATTTCAACTCAAACTGCTAGACCAAAACTATTGTAAACTGTTAATGCAACCTGAGACCCTCATGGTAAAAAGATTAAGCTTAAACTTGAGCATTCTAGAGCCATTTCAACTCATAAAAATTTTATCTAAGTTTTCTCCAAAACTGATTTGAAAATTTTGTCATTTAGAAATCAAAATGTGAAATGTTAAAAATTATAGACTTGATACGAGATCAGAATCATTAAGATTAGCCAAAACTCAGTCCTTTATTTCTCCATTTAGTTTGTCTTGTATGTTTTCTTGAAACTGGATAAAACTTGGATCTAATATTTAGTTTCAAATATTCACTCTAATAATTTTATCTTCAATTTTTGGTTCAACCTTGTTAATATTAAAAACTACCAATCCAACTTGACCTGAGAGTTAAGTAATAAAGCTGAAAATTTGCATTGAATTTTAATTTTAAGTCTTTATTTTATTAGATCTGGAATTGAAAATTTAAATTCGAAACATATTTTGGAATCATATTTAAATATTTCTGTTCTGCCTTATTACTAGCACATAATGTATTTGCAACATGATGACAATTGTTGACTAATGAATGGTTGTCATGTCTGGGGAAAGCATCATGTCTTGTTAATGATTTATCTGCCATGACGGAAATCCATGCAAAAACAATAAAACATTTATCACATATATCAAAGAATGTATTCTGTTCAAGTAAAAAGAGGCATGATAAAAAAATATAACATTTTATTTAAAATGCTGGGATTCACTCCATTGTAATGTACTAATGATTGCTATATGATCTGAAGGAAAATGTTCAATTGGCAATGCCACTTGAGCTGTAATATGTTCATGTTTGGGCATTGGCACTACATCAATCACTTTTAAATTATGTTTACTATAAAATATATGATCCAGGCATCCATTGAAATCCTGAGTATAATTTGTATATTCAGGTATTCCACAGGCTGAGTCAAGGCATAAATTGTGCTTTAGAACAATACTGGAGCTATCACCAGAATCTGCAAGCGAAAAAATAATAAATAAAATATTGTTAACATTACTAAAAATCATCATGATAATAACATACATTAGATACTATCACATTTCTAAAGCAAAATGTTAAAATATTCAGATTTAATTAATATCCTGTTTCTCTTTATCATGTTGATATATTAAAGACTTTGCTTTCATATTAGCATCTCATATTTTTAAAGCTAAATGATAAATATTGCCAATGTAATACATTTATATTTCAAGCTTATAAAATCTATATTTTTAAAAATATTTATATTTTATAAATATGCTTTTATGAATGCAGTATTAAAATATGCAAATTCCAAAATGCCACCAGAGATTCTAATTTATCTACAGTAATAAAAAGCATAAAATTACAGCACTATATGTGTGCATAGAAGATTATATAGAAATAAGTTTGTATGCAATGCATATAAAGGCACTTATATGTCGAGTTACTTGAGAATAGGTTATTTGAATATTCTTTTGCGTGTTTTTCAGAGCCAGCTTGCTTCCTCATAGTATTTCATTTTCTTCTTTCCTCATCCATTTCCCCAGAGATATTTGCCCCCATTTTGATTAAATTAATTTTAAAAGTAACTGGATATTCATTGCAAAATTAAATTGAGGTTGAAATTCATGGCATTGGAACTACGGGTCTTTCTCCAGAAAATGTACCTTTTCCGTCACATTCATTTTACAGCAAAATCTTCAGACAATAATTGATTAAACTATGTTTTTCAATAGTGGTAAAAATATATCTACTTAAATCAGTCATCAAATTTTTATGATGATCTTTAAATTATTATTTATTTAGTTCACAGTATGTGAATTCTCACCTCCATGATATGTCACACACCTGATGTGACTGTTAATAATATTCAATAACTTGTTTAATTTTTTTAAAAATCTTTAGATATTTATTATTCCTGCCACAAGTGTCTCAAATATTAAATGCTTAAGCATTTTTAAAATTTTTATATTGTGATTTAGTTTGTTTTAGAACAACAATGAATGGTGTAACACAATAAATTCTCACCTCCGTTACCCAAACCTGAAATGCCATTTTTTTACTCATAAATGGCAGTACAGCCATCACATTTTGTTTCACATGACGCATGTCATCCACCTTGTTTATTACAGCTACAAAAAGTAAATGAACTTTTGGTTTAGAGACAAGTAGACAGATTTTGTTCTTAAGAAACAAGTTTGGTTATTCAGAAATCTCACCTCCGTGACCTTGAAGTTCATTTATATAAAATAATATAAAACTACAATTTTACCTGTTAACATGTGTAGATTGTAATACCAAAAAATAATTTTTTTTCTCTGAAAAAAGCATCCATTAAGCCTATTTTTATAGAAGATTCCTCACCTCCGTGACACCCTTTTCAATTTCATTGTCAAGGAAGTGAGATGCATTGATTTTAGCCAGCAATTTGAGACTATACTGATATTCATATATTAAACACAAATTTTAAACTCATAATGACTAAAATTTAAGCTATATCTTAACCCCGATAATTAATGATTTCATTTTCTAATTCTCTATATGAGCTGGTTAAATGTTTACAATTTATTTTAGTGTAGTAATTATTAATTTTCTTGTGTTTTATATCACCTCCGTGAAAAGGCTATAAGTGTTTTATTTATGAGTAAAATAATTTAAATTTAGTTGGGCCATTATTCATGGTAACTTCTAGTAAGTAGAAGTTTCATATAAAAATGAAAAAAAAAAAAAGGAAATTTAAGGTTTTGAAATCTGAAAATATTTTGGTGCAAATGGTACATTTTCTGGAGAGGGTCATTCCATGTCAAATCAACACAGTTTTAGAACAAAATTTACCTCACCATCTCAGATTTTCATGAAATTTGGCAGAGATGTACTATTGATATAGACTTGGAAAAATACCAAATTTCATCAAGATATGTGAACTCCTTTTTGAATTACAGCAATGTAAATTTTTAAAAATTTGCCTAAAAACCGCAAACGGAAATTTTTTGAATTGCTCTAGGAGCTCTCCTAATTGAGCTGGAGAGCTGGGACAGGTGTTATTTTACAGCATTTTGCATGCTCTTTCCAATGGTATACAATATACTATAGGTTAGTATACAAAATTTTTTGTCAAAATTTAAATTAAAATTTTAATTTTAAATTTTTCAAAAAGTACATATTTTAAAATTTTCAAATTAATTCCATGAATAGTTTGTATTGTTGTAAATCACCTGGCAAAATATTAATTTGGGATGACAATGGTTTAATAGTTAAAAAAATTTTGAACTGAGGCTTGTTTTTCATTAATTCCTTGTATTGAGATGAATAATACAAGAAGGCTAATATTTACATTTCCGTCAAAATAAATATGAATGCTAACCTGAAGGAAGAACACAGTAATTAGTCTAAAATAATTAAATCGTACATATTTGTACTTGGCACAATACTTATTAGCTCATACTTTAACAATAAACAGATAAAATAATGACATTAAAGGTAAAAACACAATTCAAAACAACTAAAATTAAAATAAGATATAAACAAAGCATCTGGAGCATGCTAATGCTGCAAGCAACCAAGATAACAATGAAAATGCAAAAAACACCTAACATAATGAATGAAATTCTTAAGAAATTAAGATTGAACAAGGAAGGAGCAGTTTTCTGGACAGCACAAGGAAGAAAAGTTCATCTGGTGGCTTCTTTAAACTGCTCCTTCTTTGTTCAATCTTAATTTCTTAAGAATTTCATTCATTATATTAGGTGTTTTTCAAACTTTAAAGAAGCTTACAAACATTTCAAAGACAAGTTTCCTTGCATAAAAATAGATTTCTCTAAATTTGCTAAGTTGAGACCGAAACTGGATTGTCTGCCAGCTGGTCAAAGTGGCACACACTCTGTTTGTGTATGCCTAACTTACTAAAATGTCAAATTGATTGTAAACAATGCTAAAATGAATACTGTAACAAATGGCAACATAAAAAATTACAAGCAATGCCTAGCAAAAGTACTTTCTAACCCATCAACAATTGATTGCAACATATGTGGAACTGTGTTTACTGTCCAAGCGGAACTGAGATACGTACAATTTTGAAAGAATCCTTTGCTGAAAATTTGATTGAACAAGTTCCACCAGTGGGTTTCAGTTGGCCAAAGACAAGTTTCCTAGAGATCCTTTTATTTCTAAAAACCTTAGAGAAATCTTCAGAAAATTTTTTTGATTTATTCTGCAATAAGTTGTCGTCTTTGGTTTAGCACAACTTCATTGCCAAACAACAGGGAGCATTTCTTTAATTACAGAAAAAGATATCTCAAAGAATCGGAGTTTGCTGTCGACTGTGATTTTTCTGAAAATTATAGCATAGCAAGATAAAGCACAATGGCATCACTGGACAAGCCAACAGGTCACAATCCATCCTTTTGTAATATATTTCAAACAGGAAAAGAAAATTGAACATGTTAGTTACATAGTTGTTTCTGATTGCCTAGAGCACTACACAGTTGCTGTTTACGCCTTTAAAAAAAAAAACTCTTGTCCTTTCCGACATCCAAATTTCAACAACTTCCAAACAAGATTTTTTAAAATTTTCAGATGAGTCTGCCACCCAATACAAAAACTTTTTGAAATTCTGATTTCATGAGCAAGATTTTAAAGTGAAAGGAGAGTGTTATTTTTCGGTCTCAGAACATGGAAAAAGGTCTTGCGAAGGAATAGAGGGATTCAATAAAGAGACTGGCACCTTGTGCTAGTTTAAAAAGACCATATAAAAATCAAACTTGAACCCCATGACAACTTTTTGAGTGAGCCGTAGAATATATTAAGAAGTTAGATTTTGCCTACTCAACCCAAGAGGAATATGCTCAATCAGAATTGTTCTTGAACAGTCACTTTGATCAAGCATTGGCTATCCAAGGAACAAAGTAATATAGAGTTGGGTTGATACCAGGTTTTGCTGTATCAGGTACAAGTTGATACTGATACGTGCTTGTACCTGATACTTTTGAATCTGATACAGCCGATAACCAATCCCTTCCTGTCGGTACGGAACTGGGTAGGCAATCGGGTAGTGATACGAGATTTCAGTCTTGGCAATGCTAGCATGTGTTATGTGTGTGTTTCTTTAAAACTACCTATATAAGGTAAGTGCTCCAGTAGTGGGCCACTTGAATTTTTAAGTTGAAAAACAAGAAATTCCAACATTCCAATGAAATAAGAGATCTGCCTCTGGTAGGCTGAAACCCGTATCAACTAAATACTAAAGGCACAGCCTTTATTTCCTGTTTAATTAGGAGCTAGAAAGTTTGTTGTTGAAGTTGGTCTCTGAGAGAAGAATTTTTAGCTTATTCTTAGTGATTTCCTTAAGAGGTAACTCTTCATTCAACTATTTTTTAGCATACATTCTATTTGTTTTTAAAATGAATTGTTATTGATATTATTTGGTTATATAATGCATATATTATAAACTATCTTTAAATTAAATAATATTGATAATTTATAGATAGTGAAGGGTGGCCCACTTTTGGATCAATGTTTTACTAAATGCTCCAGTAGTGGGCCTGGGGGGCCAGTACTGGAGCACATGCTTTCTATCAAATAGACTGTTTTGCGATGTTTAATAAGAAGGTTATATCTTGTAAAGTCTTTTTATTTAATTAGATTTGCTTTATTTTTATCAGAACCAGTAGTGGGCCACATGGCCTACATCTGATACACTAATGGCCCACTACTGGTATACTAATGGAACATTCTGACCAATTGCTTAAATAATAAATATTTTATAGTACTGTTGAGGAAAAGACTGATATTCAAGAATTAGTTGGGCTCTGTAACGAGGCAGACAATAATAACCATCGCATTGCTGGACCATTGAAAATATTCCATCACCATTTAAAAGGGCTCTTTTCTGGTTGCAGAGGCAAGATGATAAAAGAAAAAAAAGATTTATTCAACATAAAATATCAAGATTTAATATCCATAATGTCCCAAACAGAACTTAAAATGAAAGATCGATAATTAGCATATACCTTTAATAAAAAATTGGCTGTTAGAGAAAAAATGCAAATCTCATATGACTAGAATCTATAAATAAAAGATTTCACCTATATCAAACCATTTTTATTTCATTTTTTATGGTGTATAATGTTAATGTATTGTTATTATTACTATATATAATGATTTTATTCTTTTTTCTTTGGCACAATTGACAATTCTGGGTGGCCCACTTTTGGTATGCCCACTACTGGCACATCAAAAGTTTGCTATGCCCACTTCTGGTGCATAGGAGTGATCTAAGTTTTTAATTTTTTAAAAATTATATTACAATTATTTTGATATTTCAGGTGATTATTATTTTAGATAAAAGTTTGAACAACCATAAAAAAATATAGATTAGTGAAACTTCTCAAAAGTTTAGATGATAATTGAGGAAATACCCTTAAGTGGCCCACTACTGGAGCATTTACCTTACTTACTATTTAACATTGTTGGAAGTAGTCGGATTAGTTGTTCGAAAGATATCTTCATGAATTAAAAAAAAAGGTATTGAAAGACAGCTTTCTGATACTTAACCTTCAAAGCAAATATAATACAGTTATTCTTAAGTTTAGGATGTACTGCCGTTTCATTAAATTTTCCTCATTTTGCGAATTGTCGTTTCTCATATGACCTACCGAGGGTTGCCAGATCAAAATGGCAAAATTGGAAAAAAAATGATTGAAGCACTTATATTTTGCTGAATTATAACTAGAAAAATACTTCTTTTCATGAATATGAATCAAATTAGATTGGTATTGTACAATGCTTTATAAATAAAACAATATTGAAACTGAAAGAAAATTAAAACCTCTCCATAAACTGCTTTGCAACGAAGTTTTGTTTGGTTTTGCCTTTTGTTAGTACTCATGTATGAATTAAATTGCATGATATTATTACTTTCTTGTATACAAAGAGAAAGTATTGCAATCATCAAAAATATTCAAACTCAAGATTTTGATGAATCTCCACGTTTTAGACCTTCTCAAGTCTGAGAGACACAATTTTGGAATTATGTCTGTCTGTGAACACGATGGCTCAAAAACTATTAGAGCTATATCGATAAAATTTGGTATGTGATCTTGACGCATAATTTGTAGGTTTCTATCAAATTTTGGACAAAATCTGTCTACGGGAAGTCTGTTTGTCCGCTTTCATGCAAATACTATAACTCAAAAACTTGAATAGCTAGATAGATAAAATTTGGTACACAGTTTTATCATCAGGAATGTAGGTCCGTATCAAATTTGGGGCTATATCCGTCAAAGGGTTGACTGTCTGTGTAATCGCATACTTCTAAACATTATAACTCGTAATCCCTACGGCTTTGATAAATAAAAATTTGTACGGGGCCTGCTAACATTAATTGTAGATTTGTGCCTAATTTTCATTTCAATTGACCGAAAAGGTGTTCAAATCACCTATTTGTCTTTTCTCGTCACACAATGACAGGCGGCCGTAATTGCGCAAATTCACTTGCTGTAATCCTTTCCGTTTCTGCCCGTGCCTTTTGCCTCCAAACTTCAGATAACCAAGTTTTTTTTTCTCCACTGTGTTGGGGACGCTTGTTAGTTTTACTGCCTTTTAGTTTATTTTTCTCCACATGTGTTAGGAGTATACAAGAAAGTTTAGGGGAGACCACTCCCACTGGTTTTTGGGTTATAATAATTAATTTGAGTGATTCTTTGCACACAATAAAAGATTAACAGTAAAAATTTTATATTCTATTAAAATACATAAAATTCAATTCAGATTCAGATCGTTTTCAATAAGTTTTAAAAATTAAAAAATACACACTATTTGTTTCAATATTATTCCGCTAATGTCCCAATTGAATATGCTGCATCATAATGTTCTAAATATTATTTTTGGACATTTATTGACATCTTTTATATTTTACATTAATTGTTTGTTACTTAATTGCTGATGCCGGCATTTCATTCAATACCAAAAATAAAGGCACATAAAACCAACTCTTTAAAATTATGTACCCACTTTCTCAAAAAATAAAACTCTAGTATCGCTCTTTTGTATGGTTAGCAACTGCTCGATAAAAATTCAGTCGGCAACAGAAAGGAATACTAAGAAAGTGGTTCTTTATATGCTGCAAATATCTTGATGCACATAAACACAAGTATAGCTAACACTAGAGACTTTCTGGAAACCATAGTCCCAAATGGAGGCAGAAACCTTGATCTACTAAGGACACACTTAGACATGCTGTTCACCTCTTAAATACTCTTTTGACAGCTGACTGTATGTCATTGAAAAGTTTAATGTCAAACTTTTATTAAAAAATAGCGGAATTAGTTATGAAAAGTAGTTCTAAAAATTATGAATGAAAATAAAGCCAAAAAGGAATTTTAAGGCCAAATGAAAATTCCCAAGGCCAAGCGCTTTGAAAAAAGGCCAAATTCTCAAAATTTGGCCTTAAAAGGCCAATATGGCAACCTTGGACCTACCTTACCATCCCAAAACTCGCCACACTGCAGGTTCAGAACAACAGCCATGAATACCAGATTTAGCGAGAAATCGCCAAATAAATTGAACTTTGACGACTGTACCGTGTTCTTAAGTCGAGCCCCTGCGGTAAATGATGTTTCAGTTTTTCAGAATTTGTTTTGTTTGTTTGTGTGTGTGTATATATATATATATATATGGGATTCCGTTCGATTAAACAGAATGCCCACGGAGGAGTTACCTTTGAGGGGTAAGCGGATCAAATTAAGTCTAGGGGATTTATTAGGGTTTCAGTCACATTAAATTTAAAACAAAATATTACATGAAATAAACGAAGAGACTTCAATTTAAATATAAAACATTTATTTAAGAACTATAGGGGGAAATATGTACAAAGGAAAAATAACGAAAGGTTTAATGATTAACATGAAGTCATATTTACGCGAGCTAGATTAAAGTTGAGATAGACATTAATGGGTTAAAAGTAATTACTGTATTAGTGATAGCCAGAGGGAGAAATTAAATGGGATATAGTTATCGTGATATGATGATCGGCGACTTAACTGCACCGAAACAGAATAGCTTACATTCTGAATGAAAGAGGGACAACGAGAGAGGGTTACTGGTTTGCCTGCGCCTCTCTGAGCAGGATCCTTGGTTTTGTGGGGAAAAAGAGGGCGTTGTTCATGACTTATCATGAGCAGGACTCTTGGCTCCATCTATCCCAAAAATTAATCTAGCTTTCGCAATCTTATTTACGCCGCGTTTAAATTATTCTTATTGGTAATATCCTACATATATATAAATGTCAATATATATTAATAATACTAAATATAGGAATTGAATAACCAAATAATCAAAGATACCAATCATAAACAAAAATTACCTAACTAATTATAACCAAAAATAATAACATAAAAATCTATTAATAATAAAGCAGAATGTCTGTGTGTTGGCGCTCTACAGGGCAGACCACTGGACTTAAAGCTGCGAAATTTGGCACATACATACTTTGGAGGGTGGGAATATGCACCTTGGAGTCCCTTTTTTTAAAAAAAATTTTAATTAAACAAAATTTGGGTGTTTTTCCTTAATAACTTACGAAAATATTGCAGCACAAAAATAATTTTTACGCCTTCTGAAAGTACAAGAAATTACATTTTCAATGTTATCAATTAAGTTGCTGTACAATTTTTTCCCTAATTTTTAATAAATTTTAAAAAATATTTTTTGGCAAAATTTACAACAATACTTTTCATTGTTGCTATGTAATTCTAACTGTTTTCATTGTTTAAACAAACATTTACTTGCGTGTTTCTCTATCATTGTAGAAAGCTAAGGCAATATCTTAATGTTATGTTTTAATCAGCATATTTTCATCCTGCTAACATGTGGCTGGTAGTAAAATGTGCTGCACCATTTTAAAGTTTAAATCGAGTGCATATTTTGCAAGAGGAATAAGAGTTAAGCTGATGCCGATAATGTACAATTTGATGTTGCATGACACAGCCAGTTACATGACTCTATTAGGGATGTTCATGCAGACAACGAACAGAACAGGTGCAAAGCTACTGAAAGAACATGGTTTAAATGTCTATACCAATTTAAATCGTTGAGGGGACCATGAATATATAATTATGTGCCAGAGATTCAATTGAAATTGTATTCCCGGCAAACAAGCTGGTCGCCGAAGGTGGTTAGTAAATAAAGATTAATAAAAATAAAGCTTACCCTATAATAGCATTAAGAGATGAAAAAGTCAAACCAGATTTAGAGATCCAACAATTTTAAAGACTAGCTAGATTAGGACCAGCTGATAGTGTTAACTGTGGTTTATATACATATATTTGAGTTTATTTTTATGTACTCTCATTATGGTATTATGTGTCCCAATACAAATCGCAAATCAACTTCTGTCTTTACATTTGTTGCATTTTAAATGCTGTTTTGATTTCTTGTTGAAATTTAAACGTACTTGAATCACATTATTTTCTTTCATTATTTGATTTATAAAACTGCAGCAATATTCAGAAATTCATTTGAAGTCATTCACGATATACTTGTTTTAATCTGTTTGTAATTTTTATGTTAAACTTGTGTTGTGTGTTTCTGCAGATAACTAGTTATGGCATCGTGATGTTTTATTTGTTAGCTCCTGTTTTATGGTTACCGTGATTGTCTATTGCATTGAGTGATATAATTATTTATTGTTATTTCAAGAAACATTATTTTTAAAAGAAAAGAATGTGGCTCTAAAACAAGGCTATCTTTTTAATAGAAATGTATATCTGGCATCTAAAGGATTCCCTGTTCCAAAAGCTAAAAAGACTGGAACTACAATTGTAGGAGTTGTATATGAAGTAAGTTAATTGTTCAAAAACTTTGTACGGTTTTAATCAAAATCAGAAATCTTGTAGAAATGTAAGTTTTTTAGTGCTTATCTAAAAGAACTAGAGGTCGCCCAGTGGTCAAAATTCAACTGTAATTCATTAAATTTTTAAGTTTGAACATTATTGAGGTTCTTTTGTCAAAGAGTATACCTCTATAATCATTGCATATAATTTTTTTGAATTTTGTTCTATTATGAATGAATTTTGAATTTTATTCTATTGCTGCTACACAATTTTCTTTTTACAACAGATGTATATTGAGCAATCTATATATTGATATCTATTAGACAAAATATATAATGTTTATACAATGTAGGTACAAAGTAAACAATGCATGTGTTATTTCATTTAGTTTAATGTATTTGTAATACATATTATATATAAATTCTTTAGCAATAGTCTCTATTCGGTGCGACTGTTTGATCACAGACTTTTATGTGTTTAACATTCAGTATGAATGTAAACAATGAATGTTTTATTTAATTTAATTTAATGTATTAGTAATACATATTATATATAAATTCCTTAGAGACAATCCCTACTCTGTACGACTGTTTGACCACAGACTAATATGTGTTTGACATTGGCAGATTTAAATCATCTGCATTTTATATTTCACTCCGAAGAGTTTTTTAAAATAAATAATCTAAATAAATAATATCTCCTCTTGGAGTGGATTTCACTGCAGGAGGATTAAATTAATTACAAATCATCCACTCTGCATTTACTCTGCTAATTTTTTACAGTGTATGAATGTGAACAATGAATGTTTTGTTTTATTTAATTTAGTGTATTTGTAACATAAATTTTATCTTTCTGCACTCCTTCTCCATATGAACTTTAACTATGCCAAATCACACTCCTCCGTGCACGCAATGTGCTTAAAAAGGGGTACAAAGTTTTTTCTTCACGTATTAATATATAGATATATGATAACAATCTGTTTTTGGTTATAATTATTATCTGGTATTTCTAACATTTGGTTAATAAAAATTAAACTAAAGTGTGACTAAAACAGTTTGGAAACTGTTGTAAAACAATAGGGTACTTGCGTATTAACGCCACTGAAGCTGAAGTTGCGCTAATGCGTGAAGATTGGCGATTTTTAAGTGCCGCCAATCTTGGCGCATTAGTGCAACTTCAGCTTCGGTGGCGTTAATACATAAGTACCAACAATAGTTAAAAATATGTTGTTTGTTTCATTCTTATCATGATAGTTGTTTCTCTTTGTATGGTAAGTGCAACTTTGCACTCATAATGTTTATGCTTATATCAATGTTATATGTTTTATTCTGAAATATTATGATCGTTATATAATTTTGAATTGCATTTTTGAAAGTTTACAGTATGAAAGTAATTTATGTTGATATCTAATAATATTATGGGTGTAGCAAATTATGTAGATGTATGTAAAGAGGATAGTGGAATGTATTTGATATTTAATAATATTATGGATCTCGCAAATTATGTAGATGTATATAAAGCAGGGTTGTCGATTTTTTTGATTTTTTTCAAAAAAAATCGATTTATTTGATTTAAATCGGATTTTTTTGATTTAAATCAAGATTTTTTTATTTTAATGATTTTTTTAAAACTACATATATATATTTAACATTTGTATATTAGACAATGAGCCATAGAGTCATAGAATTATATATATATATAACAACATACCAGTCATTAAGCTGTACTTTCTTTAAAAGAAAAACAAATTTAAAAAATTGAGTTCAAAAATGTAACAACTATTTAAAAAATATTTGTGAACTAAAATATAAAAATAATATACTTTTGAAATATAAGACAATTTCATTAAGGAAAAAAGAAACAATATAATAAAAATTGTCATTTCTTGATTATAGATATAATATTGTATGTTAGAATACTGGAGAATTTTACACTCAGCTGTTCATTTGTTTCATTACAAACACAAGTTTTGAAGCTTTCTCTAATCCTAATCTGTTTCCACAAAACATTAAATAAAAAATTTTCTAGATAAAATTTTTATATTCAGGCTTCGAGGTGCATCGAGTCGCCATCAGGACAGCCTGTGTGCCAAATTTCATGACTGTAAGTGTGATAGATAGTCTGGACATTGCGCACACGCTTACAAACATTGCCTTTTACAAGTATAGATCATAGTTTAAATTGCACTATGTGGATGTGTGTATTTCTTTTGGAACATTTATATGCATTACTTAATTATTCTACATTTGAACATTATTGCAATATAAAAACTTTGTTGTCCCCAACACTATTTAATTTTCTCCAGAATTAAAATGAAACTCACTGCATTTTACTATGTTCTTTCTTTGTGAACATAATCCTTTCACAATATTTATTTTATAAAAAAGGAGCATCTCATACTTTGCATTTTATTGTGTTGCTCATTAGAGATTTATTTAACCCTTTGCGGCGAAGTGTGCCAGTTAAAGGCACACCTAATTTCACTCGCTTCTCAACCGTTAAATTCAACCATAAATGGAAAATAATAGGTTTAGGATAGGGCTAATAGTACTCCTTTTAGAATGTATATAGCAGTCTTATGAAATTTTGTTTCGGAATAGGAACTATTAGAGATAAAGTTTGGGAAAATTCCTTGACTCAGAGATAAGAAATTTTTCAGTTCTGGACATTTAACAATTTTAGCAAAGTAACTTGGAAAATTTTGCTCCAATATTCTTGAAGTTTTAATTTATAATTTTCTGTAAGATTCAACAATTTTTGAGAGTACAAAGTGGCTGTGTCTAAGGGGGTTCTCATGAGGGGGGTGACCCGAAAAGGGGATGACCCCCCCCCCTCGGAATGAAGCAAGTTTTTTTTAAAAACTTTTTTTGTAGGTTCTATGTCTAGACAATGAACTAAACCCATTTATGATGTTTTCTCATCATATTTTCAAAAAATTATTGCCTTACGCCACAAAGGGTTAAAATCTAATTTCCTTGTGTTCTCAAAAATAAAGATATGGAAAGTACTCTAGTTACATCATTTCAATGAAATATTTTTTATGTTCTATATATATTCTTTCTTTAAATATAATTTAAAAATACTTTAAAATCACTATTTAAAGATACATGGATAATCTTATTTCATTAAAGCAGATTAACTTGATATTTAAAATAAAGTGATTTAAATCAGTGATTTTTTTAAAAAAAATCAGTTGATTTAAATCAGTGATTTTAATCAACTGATTTAAATCACTGCAACCCTGATATAAAGAGGTTAATTTTTAAAAGGATAGTTTAAGGACGGAGTTTATTTGATATAACTACCCAGCAGCATTGGTAGAATCAAGGTGTATATTAATTAGCTTTTAATTTGTTAAGAAATTAACAAAAAGATAATTTAAAGACTAGAAACATAATAGAAGGTAGGATATTTTTATTTGATTCAATTGTATGTATGAAAATGGTATCAATATTGAAAGGCATTGAATAATTGTTAAAACACTAGGAAGCTCATGAAATGTTATTTCAAATCAAGATAAATAAATTAAGCCTTTGTAAATGAATTTACTGTGTAATTATACATATCAGGTTCTAACCATGATACCATTTTAGTTATGTTCTTGTTATTAAAAGGTAAATCTCCAGTTTAGTGAATATTTTCATGCCATTTGCTGTAATAGTTATTCTTTATTAGGATGGAGTTGTCTTGGGTGCCGATACCAGAGCTACAGTGGGATCGCTTGTTGCTGACAAGAATTGTATGAAAATTCATTATCTTGCCCCAAATATGTAGTAAGTAATTAAGAATTTCAACTAATTAGATGGTCATGGGGTGTTTTTACTTTTTTTAAACCTTTTCAAATACAATGGTCTTGCACTCCTCAGAAGCTACTAAGCTAATAATAATAGAAAAAATCTGTGTAATAAAGGGGTGGGGAGAATGAAATTTATAACTATAACTGGTGCTTTTGTTTGCAATTTTTTAAAAGGGCAATAAAATTTTTTCAGCTTAACAGTATCTTTAAAGTTACACTGCTTTTTTAAAATAAAATTTTGATGTTATTTGGCAGTAGCTTCAGAAGTTCTTATCCGAATGAATTTAGCCACATTCATATGTGCAAAAATTAATTTATTGTATATTTCACTAGGTGGCTTGTCAAAATGCATCCCGATAAATAAGAAAGAACTTTGAAATTCCAACAACACATTCAAGATAGATTCTGAAAAGAATGATACCAAACTCGTATGTAAAAATAAGCCTGGTATAGACCATTTCAAAAAAACAATAGATTTTGGCTTATCCTTTTATATACAGAAGTAGTTATCAAATACAATTGAAACACAAAACTGTAACAAATGGAGAAATCAAGGAGTTGTTAAAAGAGTATAAATCGAGTGTTGGTTCAATCCAAAAAGTAAAAATGCAGAAGGTGAGATAGAAATTAAAGGAAATTCAAACCTCTAGTCTGAAGCATCATAGCATAATAATGTTTTAGGCTTGATTTTTCTTTATTGTTTTTAAAAAGTTACTCTTAATTATAGCAACAATAATGTGCATATAAATGCAGTAACTAAAAAATGAAAAGTATTCAAAAAAATGATTAAAATTCGACAAAATTTGTATTGTTGGAAAGCTAACTTTTTGCATTTTAAAGTGGTATGTAAATGGTTTTAATGCGATAATATTCTTTGAAATTTTTGAGGGAAAAACATTTAAATTTCTATTAATTTTCAATTAAAAATCGAATTAATTGTAAAAACTTTCTTAGTGAGCACTACCCAAGAAGTAACTGCCTGTCAAATTTGATAGTTCTAGATCCAGTGGTCTGTCCTATAGAACATTTTGAACGATACTTACATCATGCATGCCTCGTTATAGTAAGTAAGTAAGAATGAAGATATGTTCTCCGGCGTATGCTCCAGAACGGGGTTCTTGGCTTGTGCCGGGTTAACAAAAACAAATCTTGAATATCACACAAAAAACAGCCTTCGTTTCAAGCTGCTTCAAACAACAAACAAAATTTCCATCAGGAGACGGACTAGAAAAATTGCCGATCCAATTCGGTCAGGAGAAGGGGGAAAAAAATGGCACCCTCCAAGAAAGGCCGCCATATTCTATTTTTCTCTCGTGACAGAATTTTCTGATAGAGACAGAATCTAAAATGCAGCAACGGTGTGTATCTGTTCCATTTATACTTTATGCCTGGTGTTTATGGCCATTTCCATTTGGAGATGAATTAACATTCAATCAGAAATGAAGTTATTTATCCCATACACAAGGAAAGTTACCAATTCTTATTTCTGAGCTCATAAAAATTCATCTTGCCCAAGCTTTTAGGTATAATATTGTATTACACTTAATGGGAGCTTTAGTTCTTTCTTAGTCTCTTAGCATCTGATTTTCATGGAAATAGTATGATTTCATAGGTTGTTTTCATGCATTTTGTTTTCAAGCTTGTGTTATCTGCTGATATGTTAAATTTCTAAGATGTCCACGTAAAAGAAACTACAGAAAATTATAAACTAGGGTGACCTGGGGTAATTCCTGATTTAAAAAAATGCAAACATCCATTTTGTGAAAAAAACTGTTTAAGGTAGAATATTAATTTTTAGTAAAACTGATAACTTATGAGATTAGTCCTATGCAGCCTTCTTTTCTTTGAAAATTAAAATAGAATTTAAAATGTTTTAAATTTTCAGTGATTAGGAATTACCCCTGGATTGGGGTAATTCCTGATCTCTTCTGGGGCAATTATTGATCACCTAGTTTTTTTAAGTGAAGAGTCATTTTAAAAATGTTTATACAACAATAGTTAAGAAATAATACATGAGATAAAATAAATAAACCAACAAGACATAGTTAAGCAGCTGATGAGATGATTTATTTGAAAAAAGCAACAAAATTTAACACTTTCAATTTTTGAAAATTCTGCAAACTTTTTTATACCATTTATATGCACTGTTTATTGCTGCATATTCAACAGTGAAAGGGTCAGTTTCATTTAAGGATATAGGACCATAAAAAATATATTTGGCATTTATTTTTTCATTTTTGTTTGGAATCTTTTGAGAATACTGGGCTTTTTTGTCGATAAATAATGCCTATGTATAAATAAACTAATCCAATCTTCCCCACGCATATCAATTTTGAAGTGACAATATTTTTGTAAATGCATTGCTAATTCATTTGAACCTTCTTTATTTTTAATTACAAAATCAGAAACCGTTATTTTAATTTCTTTACGAGTCAATGAAACTCCCAATCTTGTCACACTCTTTAGGCAAGCAGCCACTCATTCTCATGTTCTGCAGGATTATAGGAAACTACTGATGGATTCTTTTAACTTCACTAAGTGAGAGAGTAAAGTTGAGAAGGTAATTTCAACAACTATAGCAGTAGCTCTCACACTGACTTTCATTTTCAGCATTGAAATAGCTTCATTAATTTTGACTTCTAGAAGCTTAGTCTCTTTTTTAGGTTTAAAGTTTCTCATCATATTTATCAGTCTAATTTAATAATCTTAAAAATTATCATGTAAAAAAAATATGCAAACATAGAATCGAAGACAAATTAGAAATGATGCAATTCGGAACACTTTTTTTTTTTTTTTGCCTGCAGTTAGAAAACAAAAACATTGTCGTTACAGTTAAAATATGTTTTATAGTGATTACAGTTAATAAATATGAATTGTCATTGTCATTTAAAAGAACTCAAATTATATGTATCAGCTATTTCTGGTGATATTTATGAAAAGAAATGAAAATGATGAGGAATTACCCCAGTGATCAATAATTTCCCCTTCTATAGGGGACAACATTTGATTTAGTTCACTGTAATTAATTTTAATGTTTACAGTAAATGTGAAAGAACTTATCAAAAGCTAACACTATTTTTAGATAAAATAAAAAAAAAAAGCAACACAAAATATTTATTATTAAGAGGGGGAAGAGGATCTTTGTATAAATGTGCATATTTAGGAACCCATCTTTGAAATGGTAAGTATAGTAAGCAGTTTAAAAGATGCTTAATTTGATAAACTAAACAGCAAATTATAATTGAGTAAATGTGGTTATACTTAAGTAAAATGTTCAGGGATTTCTGGCTATATCTCAAATTTCATTAAAATTTCTGTTTTTTTTTTTAAATGAAAATTAGGTGATCATTATTTACCCCAGAAACGTGGTGATCATGAATTACACCGGGTCACCCTAAATTTTCTTTCCACAATTTACTGTACACATTTAGTTTAAATTGCTATTTTACTTTGGAATTTAATGTTATTTGTTTGTATATAGAAATACATATATTTTCCCGCAAGCTCATACCGTCTTTCCCAGTCCAAAATGAAATTAATTTGCTTTCATTGGAATCCTTGTTATATGTTAAAAAACACCTTGCAGGATTAAAACTTTATGTTGTGTTTCAGATTATGGACCACATTATTAAATTTGCATTTTAGTTTTCATGCTATATTTGTTACTTCAAATGAAAATATTATTAAGTAGATCCTTATCACAGTGAATCTGTACATATGAGAAGTGAATATGCATCATTCAAATTCCAACAAATATAAAGATGCTACAGTTCTATCCTTGAAAATATGATTGATTTTTAGAAAATGTTCAAAAAATGTGTCGGATTCAAATATTTTCTCTAAAGAATTATTTCTGTTTAACAGTTGCTGTGGGGCTGGTACTGCTGCCGACACTGAGCAAGTGTGTAGGATGATTGCATCACAATTGGAATTGCATAGGTTAGCAACTGACCGAATTGTACCTGTGGCTGTTGCAGAAAAGTTAATTACACAACATCTTTTTAGGTGAGTTTCAATTATGAAAATTTTTTTAATGAAGTATAATAGTGAAGTAATGTATAGTGATTTGGTTGAATACCGAATATTTGGCTGCCGAATAACCACTTTTTAAAAACATTTCACTTTTGATTGTAAATCACATATTTCTCAAATAGTAGATAAAAAATTATAGATTAATAAAATTGATTTTTTATTATTTGTGTATTGAAAAAAAATGTTAACACCTGTATGTATTTTTGTAACATTTTAAATATTTAAATTCCAATATAAGAATGGGAATTCCTCTTCTTTTTGGAATTGCTTCACAGAAATAAGAATAGTCATTGCATAACAAGACAACTATGAAGAAAATTCAGTGGAAAAATTATAATTATTAAAAGTAAATCTCTATTTAAATAAAGAACTTCTAATAGAAAGGATGGATTCCACTTAGTTGGTGGAAAAAAAGTGCAGAAAAATTTCCAAGATTTGTAAATTTAGCAAGAAAAGAACTTTCAGCTTCTGAAAGATGTTATGTAGTGAGCATTTATTTTCTAAAGCTGGTAATACTTATGAAACCAAACGGAACAGACGGGTCAAGTGATCCAGAGCTGCTTGCTTGACCATTTTATAATCGAATGATTTTTTGTATGTTAATTCCTACATAATTAGAGAGTCCAAAAAGACTAATTTTATTTTTTTATCTTTTTCTGAATTCTGATGGCAGCCATTTTTGTTTTACAAAACATGCTGATTTTTGTGTTTGTAGGAGTTTGCGTTAACTTATATTACTCGGAACTGGTGAACCCGAGGTTGATGAAACAAAAACCAGTTTATTCAGGAAGATACAACCTTTATTATCTTCAGTACACATTTATGGAAAATTGTATCCCAAATAGCAAAAATCAGCTTAAAAGTTTGACTTTTAAAATGACCAATTTTCAATTTTTGAAGGAAAATAATTCCCAAAATTAATCTATTCTCCATATTATTTTTGTGGGGATGTGTAGCTACTTTAATGTACTGTATTTACAAAATATTTCAATCCTGAGATTTGCTTCTTTTAAGAGTTACGGGCTTTCAAAATCCGAAAATTTCCAAAAAATCCAAAGTTTGACACCTTATATTTTTGTTGGGACAAAGTTTAAAAATCTGAAATTTTTACAGGTAAACCCTTTATAGTGTATTATATTGCTGTAAAAACTTAATGTCTGGTATTTTTCTACACGTCAATTTAGAGGACTTTAAAAATCCCATAAAAAACGTATTTTTTGCCGAAAATGATGGAGCATTAATTTGACTAAGTATTATTTTTATCATTAATACATTATAATATGATCTCAACTAATATTACCTATTACATATAAGCTTACCTTTTTAACATGAAGTAGCTTGTGCACACTTTAAATGTATAATGAACTTGAAAAATTTGAATATGTTTCATGGTCACTTCGGGTTCCACAGTATAATTGAGGCTTCTCTATTCAATATTTTATAAAACAGTTTTTACTATAGATACTATTGTTAAAACACTTTAAAACTTCAAATAAAAGTATTGATATACTATACACTTGAGTCAGGTTTATCGTTCTACCTTGATTTCATTAAGTTTACTGATTTTTATTCATTAAGTCTTCACTTAGTTTTGGGGAAATGTTGTGTGTCCTTCTAGTAGTTGTTGTAGTTCTTAGGCACTTTGATTCCTTAAAACATTGTTCGTGGGCACCCAAGTCTGGTCTTTCTCCTTTTTCTTAAAAGCTGTCCTTGGTCCGGCAGGACGATAAAATGTTACAAGCACATTTTTATTTATATCACTAATGTCATTCACCTCTGCCAGCCACCATTGACCATCATATACACATGTAATAGAATCTCTTATGTGAAGTGTTATTTGTACAGCTTTTGTAGTGGAATGAATTTCATATTCCGTAGCTTGTGAAGTAATGAAGCACTTCAGGTTACTCTCTGACACAGGAACAAAACGATGAAAACTCCTTGTACCAGTGATTTGCCACAGAGTTTTCAAATTGGTCAAGAAGTTTATTGTTATTATGTTGAATGATTTCTTCATCTTTTATGTAAGTGAAGGTGATTCCTTTTAAATGTGCCTGACAAAATTCAAACATTTCTGCTGGTGTCAATATTTGGTTAGTGTACAATCTCTGGAGACGTGCTTTGGTTTGTTGAAGTCTATCTATCACATAAGTTTGTGAATAGGTCTGAACATCCACACATTTCGTTGAATAGGTATATTAGGCCTACTGCATTTTAAGAGATTATCTTATAAATAGAAACATAATATAATGTTAGAACTTAACAGCACCAGATGGTGCATTAATTGAAAATATAAATGCCATAAGAATTAATTAGGTATTTTGCATTAATTTGAATTGTAATTGCAAATATTACTTGAGGTCATATAATTTATTGATGATAAAAATAATATTTACTCAAATTAGTGCTCCGTCATTTTCGGCAAAAAATACGTTTTTCATTGGATTTTAAAGTTTTCTAACTTGACTTGTAGCTAAATATCAAACATGAAATTTTTACAGCAGTATAATACACTATAGAGGGTTTTTATGTAAAATTTTCAGATTTTTAAACTTTACCCGAACAAAGATATAAGGTGTCAAAATTTGGATTTTGAAAGCCCGTAACTCTAAAAAGAAGCAAATTTCAGTGTTGAAATTTTTTGTAAATACAGTACATTAAGGTACTGTACAGTACTACACATCCCCACAA
The DNA here is from genome assembly GCA_013235015.1 of Araneus ventricosus. Classification (NCBI taxonomy): domain Eukaryota; kingdom Metazoa; phylum Arthropoda; class Arachnida; order Araneae; family Araneidae; genus Araneus; species Araneus ventricosus. The sequence continues at coordinate 23,283 of BGPR01011605.1, read as the reverse complement.
AAATAATATGGAGAATAGATTCCTTTTGGGAATTATATGCCTTAAAAAATTGAAAAGTTGGCATTTTTAAAGTCAAACTTTTAAGCTGATTTTTACTATTTTGATATAATTTTCCTTAAATGTTACTGGAGATAATAAAGGCTCTCTTTTCTTGAATAAACTGGTTTTTGTTTCATCAACCTTTAGTTCACCAGTTTCGAGTAATATAAGTTAACGCAAACCCTTTGTAAAACAAAAATGGCTGCCATCGGAATTCAGAAAAAGATAAAAATTTAAAATTAGTCATTGTGGACTCACTAATCATGTAGGAATTAACAAACAAAAAAATCATTTCATTATAAAATGGTCAAGCAGCCAATTTTTTTTTTTTTTTTTTTTTTTTTTCTGGATCACTTGACATGGAATTACCCAGACTTCTTCCCTGAAAATGCTGAAAAATTATTGTTCTTGCATCATAATTTCAGGCATTACAAAGATAAATTATATGTGTAATTATTAAATACACTTATGTACTGTGCAACTTAAAATTGAGTAAATGTTATTATTATTTTTTTTTTTTTGTAATAAATGTACTGACATGTAATTCTGCAATATTCTTTGTTAAATATATTTAAGGGCACAATTTTAACAAACTATTATCCTGAATTTATTCGACTGAATATCTGTTTAGTATTCGGTAAAATGGCCAAATACTGAATATTCATCGCATCTCTAAAGTATAAATATTTGTTTAAAATTGCATAGTTATAAAAGTAGCAAATAATTTAAGTTATTGCTGAGGAGACCTGTCTTACTTAAAAGTTGACACTTAAAAATTTCACTCGTATTCCTTGAAGAAAAGCAGATACTTCCTCAAGAATCGGGGCATTATTTTGATGAATGATTAAATGCTTGTATTTTTTATTTCTCAAGATAGCACAAACTACTTGATATTTTTGGTTAGACTTTAGTTGCTTGGTTTTAGAATCTCAGCTTTGAGGTTTGAAAATCTGGTTCTTTACTGGTTTCCACCAAAGATCTGCCATGTATATCAAAACCTGATGCATAAGGAATCTGTGATCGAGAATCAAACATCCTCATGTTGTTGTGGTGTGACCATTTGAAAAGTATGCTACAAACTCGAGTGTTGCTTTGCCATCTTTTGTTCTTGATTCAAAATTACATGGTTGGTCCTAAATTACACAACTTGTGGCCCTTATATTATTTTAAAATAGAATGTAAATCTGATTAGTTATTTTTTGTTAATAGAGAAATTACCTGGAGTTTAATGCAGGAGACTAAAATCTATTAATTTATTTTTGAATTTCAAATAGATGTGCTAAAAATTTATAATACCGAGGAAGTTATGTTTTGTGTGGTTGATTTATTGTTAACCTCCAACGCATGGCAACTTCTTAAACATATCCATATTTGTTACCACATACTATCTTATAACTGTCATTTGAAAGATTTTTGGTTAAGTGGTTGCATATATAGTGTTGATGCATTGTTTAAAATTATGTTTAGTCAATTACATTATTGTTTAAGCAGAGACATATTAAAATTTGATGTAACTTTGCGTAAGAATTTCCCTAAAATTATTTAATAAATCTTTAATTAAATGTTTTCGTTTTATGTGATTACATTACTAATTATTCTCCCCAAGTTCGTATGGAAAAATAGATCAAAATCTATGTAAATACAGGGATGAGATTCTTCCGCTTTTTTGTTATTTTGAAGAAATTCCGGTTTTTTTTTTATTTATTTATTATTATTATTATTTTTTTATTTTACCGCAAAAATTTGTTCTTTCTTCCGAAAATTCCTCTTTCACACACACAAAGAAAAGAAACCTTTCTATCTTCCGTTTTCGAAAGAAAATTCTGGGAAAATATGCTTGACCGTGCGGCTTCACTCCACTGGCTAGGAAACTAGCTGATTCATCTTCTACTGACGAATCAACATTATATCTGCAAGCTCTACAAGGATGAACATTCCAACATTCAGTGCCATTCAAAGTATTAAATACCACCTTTTTGCAGAAAACAAAACCTCTGTGGCATATTTTGCAAAAAAAAAAAATTTTTTTTTGCATGAACATGTTGGGAAAAAAAAATTAGTTGGAAACTTAAGGTTATCTTGTAGGGCGTACCAAGATGAAGAAATAAAAAAAATGGAACAAAAACAAATAAATAAACTACAAAAAAGGAAACTCCTGTCAAAAGAGGCAGCTAAAAAGCTGTGTGCAAATTCAACAAAAAAGCAGAGAATAAAACATAAATAAAATCTTCTCAAAATAAAACGGATGATTTACCTAGGCATTCTAGAGATAATGTAGTACAACAACTATGCCAGTAATTAAACAGAGAGATACTAATGAAGACTGTGCAAAAACTTTAGCCTTTTTTTAAAATAAACTTGCAAAGGATGCAAACACATCCTTTATTGAAGAAAAATCTGTCAAAGATAGCAGCCCTTCAAAACAAGGGGTGAAGCGTGTTAATGGAGATCTGTTACCAACAAAAGCCACACAATTACAGGGTGCGTAGCGTCATGAAAAGTGCTTAAATTTGAAATCAATTTTTAAGCACCTTTAAAAGTGCTTAGTTTTGGAAAAAGGTCCTTAAAAAGTGCTTAATTTTCTCGAGAAGTGCAAAGAAAACATTCTTCTTTTTTTTTTTTTTTTGGTTTCCCCTTGAATACAATATCGAAAGCTTAGTCGTAAAGCTTTGTTTACCGGATGTATCTAGAAAGAAAATCGACGAAAGGGAAGAATTCGGGAAGGAATTCTGGGTGAGATAGATCCAAGGGTGTCAACACATGTTATGATAATACTTGTAGTCCAGTCAACGGATTCCCAAAATGGGGATGGAAAAAAACATTAAATCGTATAGTTTTGAAAATTGGTACACATGTTCGAGAAAGGCTTCTGTTGAACATACTAAAAGTCCCTGGTCCTGGGGGTGCGGCTTACGCCGCAATCTTAGATTCCATCCCCCCCCCCTTTTTCAAGTTTTTCTTTAATATCTCAAACTATTCGGTTTTCAAATTACAATCGATTTGACAAATTAAAGAACATGAAATTACCTACGAATACATACATTTATTATTCTTCTATCTATAGTAGTTTCTGAAATAATGGATCTCAAAATTTGCCTCCATCTTTAATTTCATCCCCCTTTTCCCGTATTTTTAAAATTTCTAAAAAACTATTCAGTTTTCAGTTACATATAATGCAACAAATTAATGATCGAAAAATTCCCTGCAAATACATGCTTTTAATTTTCTTTTAGTTTTAATAGTTACTGAAATTTTTAAGAAAAACTTAAAAAGGCCGATGAAATCCAAAGACGGTAGCAAACTTTGAATTCCATTATCTCGGAAACTACTAAAAGATAGAAGAAACATAAAGGCATGCATTTGTAGGGAATTTTACGCTCATTAATTTGTTGATTACAACAAATTTGCAAATCAAATAGTTTTCGAGATATTAAAAAATACTAAAAAAAAGGGGTATTAAATCCAAGATGGCAGCAAACTTTGAGACCTTTTATCTCAAAAACTATAAAAGCTAGAAGAAAAATAAAAGCATATTTTTGTAGGGAATTTTACGCTCTTTATTTCGTTAAATCATTCAGGATCAGTGACTTTAGTATGTTCATCAGGAGACTATCACGAACATTTGTGCCAATTTTCAAAACTATATGATTTAATGTTTTTTTTTTTCAAACCCTTCATTGACTGGACTATTAATGACCTTTTTGATGCTTCCTCTTGTTTCAACAATGAGTAATGCCATGTATTGAAATACTGGAATTATTATCCCGAAAGGGCAAATTAACTGGTAATTTGTTAATTTTAAGAAATGTTGAAAAAGGTAACATATTTCTATTGTTAATCTTATAAAAGTTGATTTAATTTTTTGATAATGACAATTTGCATTTTCATTTTTAATTTTTTTGTAAAATCAAAAATACATCCTTTATTTTACAATAGAAGACGTTGTGCAAATACGGAAATAAATAATAAAATTTAAAAAATATATTTTTAAATTTTCAATAAAAACTATGCATTATTATAAAACAGAAATCATCATATGCTTAGAAAATATGTGGGTCGACGTATGCATGCATGTACAAAGGTGCTTAATTTTTTTGGCTAAGGTGCTTAAAAAGTCCTTAAAAGTGCTTAATTTTTGCAGCAGTTTCTCACTACGCACCTTGAATTAAAAAAACGGAAGAAAACCACTTCTTTAACAATTAAGGAAATGTTTCAAAGGTTTTCAAATAGCAATAATGCTAAATGAATCTGTCATTGTAACTGTACAATATCTCGACCCCTCTTGCTTTATAAGGTGCAAAATCATTGTGCTGTTACTTTCGCAAAAATTTATAAAAATAAAAGAAATAAAACAGAAATCAGTATATGATGTATTATTATAATTTATAAAGAGCTAATACACTTTACACAATTGCATGAAGCAAAAGAAATTTGTCCTTATTTTTATTTATTTTTTGAGCTAACTTTTATCAAAAGGCTATTAAATATAATTCTTCTCGGACTTCTGTTGGGTGTATATTGAATCTCAGTGATGTACAGGTGGTAAATATGTTTTAATGTCTAATTTTGTATTTTCTGATGCACCTGATGATGTGTAAAACTTGTTTGCTAACTTGTAATGTGAATGATTTAATAATAATTTAATATTCTTTTTCTTATTTATACATACTGAAATATAAATAATTAAGTTATTAATTATTATAGTTAATATTTTCATCATATTGTGTGTTCTGATGTTTTATTTCTTAAAACATCTTTCGCGTATAAATTATGGTACAAATGTTTTGCTCGCGTAAGATTTCAGTCTTTTTGCTTTTTTGCCAATCTCATCCCTGTAAATAACAAAATCTAGTTTGTTAACCATGTTTTTTCATTTATTGGAAATATTGGATATCTTCTACTTAGAAAATAACCTAATTTAAAAGGTATATCCGTTGTTACTCTCTTTATTTTTTACTGTCCTTTTTTTACAATGATTTTCTATTTCCATGTATTTTATAGTATCTAGTTTCTATTTCCTTTTAGAAAAAATTATATTTTTATTTAGAAATATTTTTTATATAAAATTTTAAATACCTCTCCTGCTTCATTATTCTCAAGGCTGAAAAGGCTGGCTGCTAAAGAAGTCATGTTATTCTTTAGGAATTAAAAAAAATGTCTGTTTAAAGATGTATTTTAATCAAAGAAGAAATCCATTTATTTTGAAAAAAATTGAAGCGCATGTATATTTAGTGAGTTATACACAGAGGATTAGTTTAATGTCTCTTAGAATGTTAAACCAGCTTTTTAGAAATGGAATTAATTAATATTTCAAATACTTGCAAATTGTATATCTGCCTTGTGCGATGTATAAGGAAAAGCAAACATGATAATGCAATACTTTGTGTGGTGTGAGCTGTGCTCTTTACTACAAATTGAAATAAATAAAACAAATTTTGATATGAATCAAAATTACTTGCTTTCAATATTAAAGAAATTTATTACACTATTATTATGTAGTTACAAATCACAAATATTAGATTTTTAAGTCGAAATTGAAATTAATCAGCTGTAGTGTTGTATCAACTAATTATTAATGTATTCAAATGTAACTTTCATTGTTAGATTTACCGTCACTTGAGATCCATTAAAAAACTATATTTTTCAAAGAAAGTTTTTTCTGGATTCTGCATATATCTAGACGGAATTTTTTAAAGAATTCAGTTCACAAGTTTTGTGATAATTATAATAGTAATTAAAATATTGTCATCTCTTCTATTTACAGAACAGATAATTAATCTAAATTTTAACAACCTTCATACTTTGTTTTCATCTGTTATCATGATGTTTGTTCTTGATATTTTCATCTGTTAATGTAAATTTTTTGAATTTATTTAGATATCAAGGATATGTTAGTGCTGCCTTGATTGTTGGAGGTGTGGACTTGAGTGGCCCAAGTATATATTTAATTTCTCCACATGGTTCATCAGAAAACTTACCATATGGTACAATGGGCTCTGGTTCTTTAGCAGCAATGTCTGTGTTTGAAAAGGGGTGGAAATCTGACATGAAGGTAAGTTAATGCTCTTGTTAAATTTGTAGAATGTTTAGATTGCTATTGAAATCTTTCCATCAGATGATCCATACAATGTGAACCTGTATGCTTCAATAAAATAAACAAAAATTCATGCTCAACATAAGCGATCAGTACTAAATGTGTTTTTGAATAAGTGAGTTGTTGCATGCTTGACGCTTTAACAACAAAACAATTTTTCTTGCCTTTAAATTATAAATATCTGATCCCTGAACTATCATTGTAGAGAATAGCTACTAAATTGTTAAATTTACGATAACATCCATTATGTTATATTTTGCTTTTAAATATGTATATATTGCTTTTAAATTACAATATATTTGTTTTCTTTCTGCAAGTTATCATAATAGATCTCAAAGTGATAATTTATTTTTGTTAACTAAATGATTAAGTAATGGGATTCTATCCAACATTCATAATTTCAGTCTTGGAAACCACTGTCAATTAGCATACTTCAAGATAGTAGGGGAGAGGGAGGCACCTTTCAACAATTTTTAGTATAACCTCATTTTTGTAGAAAGTGTATATTTGTATTTCCATTTTTTATCATCATTGGTTACAACAGACTCTTGGGCAGCTACTCAGTTTGTATAAGAGTTCCTTGTCATAACTAAAAGGAGAAATTATGCATTTCAGCTGAAGCCTAAATCTATTGAAAAACGTGCCCTACCCTTCGGGCACTTTTCAACATGGCATGTGACATCTTTCAACAAATACATAATGATTCGTTTCACTCAAATGAACATAAATTTTATGGGAATGTAACAAACATACAGAAAAATACAGTGATCTAACAAAATTTATCTTGATTTAGGTTAACTTAATTTTTCTTGTTTTCATTATTTGTTCCATTCAGTTTTGACTTGAATGACCCCATTATTCCAACTACTTGTAGTGCTTGAGCCCAGGCATTTTTAATAGTCATATGCAAGATGTCGTACTTTTTTGTAAGTCAAACCATAGTTCATATTTAAAGCTTAAAAACAATAAAGTAGAAAAATTAGAATAAATTTAAAATAGAATCTTAACTTAAACTTTAAACAAGAACAAAATTTTTTTCTTTAATTTATTTATAAACAGTTCATATTTGAACATTTAATAATACAATCACAAAGCATACTTTCTTGATCTGTGGTGAAAACTTGTCGACATGTATACTTGGAGCTAAAGCATTGGATGAAGTATCCAATGATATGTTATCATCAAGACCATCTGTTTTAATTTGTTTTAAATCTATAAATTAACATAGAATTGGGCATTCCATACAAGTCTGCAGCTGTTCTATAAGACATGCCATCTTGAATTGCTTGCATAGCCTTTGAAGTCTCTTTTTCTTCTGGCTTATTATGCTTCTTTATGCAAGTTTAAACAATCTTGCCCATGTCTCAAAGTTACTTAATTATAAATTAATACTTCTTTAATATGAGGGATACATTTTAATAGTGTTGAAAGGTGCCCCACGTGCAGCCATTAAGTTTAAAGTGTTATAACTCTCTTTAGAAAAGGAATTTCTGGTTGCTAATAATATTGTTAGCAGTAGAAAATCTTAATTAATTTGGTGAATAAATCCAACTTATCTCAATGAATACAGGATAAAAAAAAAATTCAGTGATAAAAAGAAATTTCAGTTTTTACTTAGGTCACAAAACAGATCTCATTCCATACAAAGCACATAGTTTGAGAAATGGACTGAAGCCTATTGCCAGAAGATGTTCTCTTCTGAAACTTAATTAGCCACCTATCAGCCACTCACATAGCATTTCCATTGGAGATAAATGCTAACTGTTGAAAGGTGCCCCCCTCCAGGGTCATATTGAGACAGATTCAGAAACTTTCCGCTTTCCTACGCAGTTTTGAAATAAAGTTATTCTATCTGTAACAAAGGGTTAAAATACCCGATTAATGGTTGGTTATTGTATACTCATCATTTTTCATCACAACACAAATTTTTATTGCTTATAATTTCTGAGTTGGGCACTTTTATTTTTGATGAAAATGATTCCTGTTCTTCTCTTTCTGTTTGCAGTAATTCTAAATAATCGATTCACTTTCTGAGAATGCTGTTCTCTTTTTGTATGTGTGTGCTGCCTAATAGGAATTTTCAATAAATGAAAATAAATATGTTCTTTTGGGCTTATTTAGAACTAGTGTGGAGCCCTGTTTTGCTTCTGTTCTCTTGTCACATTCCAAACTAAAAGGTGGTAAATTTAGTTTTAGTAAAAATACTTCTCGTGTGATTCGGAGCTGTGAAGGTCGCTTGATTGCATTGCTAAGGAAAGGTTTTTGAATTCATCAGCTAAATCGTTCTCTGATATGTAAGCTAAATTTGAAAACGGCTCTTTTCAGAGCAAATGTGATAATGCTAATGTTTTAAAGCTAATGCAATGCCTGGTTGTGCTATTGTTGGATGTTCAATGCAGTTTAGAAATTTGAAAGGCAAAAACATTTATTTTCATTCATTTCCGAAAGATCCTGATGTGCGGAAAATTTGGATTCATAGATGCAAAAGGAAAGATCTCTTTAATGATGCAAATTTTTGAATTTTCTCTTAACACTTCAGCGAGAGCGATTTTCATCGTGATTTGATGAATTGCTAGTTTCCCTGTAAATAATAACACTTCTGAAATCAAAAGCTGTTCCAATATTATTTTTGTTATCAAATAAAATCATGAATCAAAAAGTTCATCAGTTACAGAATAACATTGTAAACTAGAGTGGAACATTATCTTCTAAAAAGTTCTATAGACTGATTTTTCTTATTGTATGAAAACGGGCTTTGGAAACTATTTAAGTGATCACCATCATAGCGGAAATATTATAATCACAGGTTTGATATAATTTTTTTTATTATTTAATATGTTGTTTTATTATTATTTATTCTGTTTAAAACATAGTTAGAAATTAGGCAACCGTTTATTACTAATACAGCAAATATTGATTATTACATTGGTCGCGAGATCTTATATAATATATACTTATTAATCTGTGCATGAAAATGTGATATATATATGTGTATAATTCAATAACGAATTGTGTAATGAAAGCAATCATGCAAAAAATAACAAGTTATTTTTTGTTCATATTTATTCAAAATTACAAATTTTATGAAATTTTTCAAAGATATTTTATTTCATTTTTTATTACATGAAGTAAATGAAACTCTATTATTTTAACGAATATTGTATTTATAACCACAAGTAAAATTAATCTAACTCTTTAGTTTCTTAAAAATCATTCATTGTCTCAGCTAAAGATTTCTTTAAAAATTAAAGATTAGGGGCCATAGATGTAACTATCTCCATATTTCTTGCATAGAGACATATGTATCAGAAAGATCACTGAGTTTTTAAAATTTCAGATTAAACACACCAAATTTTGATTCTTTTGTAATGTGTGACTCTTACACAACGTTTCTGCAAAATGTCAGGCTTAGAAAAAGTTTTTCTGTTGCTAAAAAGAGCTCTCAAACATGATATTTATTCTGTTACAAATCATTGGGACTTAGTGGTGTGCTCCCATCACGCTGTCTTCAACGCATCCGCTCTGTGTGAGCCTAACCTTATACTCTCAAGTAACCTTGCCCCCTCTCCCCTAGTCAGCCTAGATTGTCTTCCTGAATATCTCACTACAATGGTGTCTCTTTTAAAAAAGATTATCGATTTTCTGAACTCTCTGAGTCCGGCTGGAGTCAGAATTTGGTTGCCTCAAAGCCCGGGGTAATTTTTTGTGCACAGAAATAGAATGGAATCATCCTTTCCTTCAGCGCAATGCCAGAAAGGGGACGTCCGCTGCACGGTCATTTGTCACAAATGAAAGGGCAGCCATTGATGGTCATTTGCGGTTAGAAAAGTCTTGTGAGTGAAATGCTTTTCAGACTACTGATAAGAATCTCTATCAGTTTAGGAGGAATCTCTATTAGTTTATCTAAATGCTTTCAAGGGAGGTTCTAAATTATTTTTTAACCGGTCATAAAAATTTCAGGTTTTCGCATGGTCTATGCTGTAAAATTCGGCTTATTTTAAAAAGAAAGCGAACCATAAACTTTGACCAGTTATCCTTCATTTGTGCAATTGACAGATAATTCTGGTAAGTAGATCTTATCAGTAGAGACACACTTATAATAGAGTGGACAAATAAACTAAAGACTATGAAAAAGCAACAAATCCGTCAGGGGAAAAAGGTGGTTGCTTTTATCACTCCGAAATTTCTTTCAACTTCAGACATTTTACAAAGAAAAAGGAATTGTTTATCTCAGGAGCTCCTTGTAGAATTGTGAACACACAAGCAATGCTTTCTGAAACAGCCTTCCTTTATGATCCTGGCAGTCAGTCTTTTTCGGCAAAAAATTGCTAATCATCAATATCTCAAAGATACGTCATCTTATTTTTTCACAACTCTAAATGAGTGTTGAGAGAATTACCCTCAAGACAAGTTTTTATAGATATCAATGTGATAAAAATGTGGTGTTTATGTTGAAAAAGTAAAGGAAAGAAGGAATTATAAACAAAAAGAACCTTAACCTTCTTCGAATATCAGGTATTTAGGTTTATTGAAGTATGCAAGGTGTGCACGCTCCTAACACCTTAATTAACGTATTGTTAATGAAATTATTTTATTTTTTCAAATATTTCATGAAAAGAAACACACTTGGAGCACATTAAAGAAACAAGTAATTCGATTAATTAGAAAAAATATTTTGAAAAATAATATCTTGAACCCTCTGAGCGGCGCAAACGTCTTTTTACATTTTTCATGTTCAGTTCAAGAGCAGGAAGATCGTATTTATGTGTATATTTTCTTAAAAATTCATGAATAAAGAATTCTTAAGATTTCAGAGATGTAACTAAATAAAAAGATCGATTCATTTACTTTAATAGCTAAGTTTTCTAACCTGATAGCTAAAAGTTCAAAATAATTGGGCGCTCAGAGGGTTAAATTACAAGCTTATTTTTAAATATTAAGAAAAGAAGGCAGCTGTTTTCGTTTTTATTTGTCTTGTAAAACGATTAAGCCATGTATTATACTAACTTTTTTGAAAAATTAACCTTGTTTGTGTATATGTGAGGCACAGTTAAATATGGCATTTGTGGCTAGCAAAACTGTAAACAGCGTTGTTGGAAAGGTTTAAAATTTCATCATTAAAATTTATTATTTTTGTAACAAAATATATTGATAGTTTAATATTTAAAAATAAATTTCTAATTTAAAATGCCATGCGACAATATAAAATGTTAAAGACCGTAACCTATCTCTCCCCTTCCCCCCTGCAAATTTTTACTTCTGAGAAGCTAATCAAGTAAAGATAACACAAAGAGGATCTCCGTGCAATTATGGAGTCTTAAAAAATATATCTTCTGTTTTGCAGTTCAAACATAATTAAAACAAAAAGCGCGTTCCCGGTGAGAAAATATTTTACTATCTATAGCTCAAATGTTCATTAATTCATTCATATAGAGCGAAAAATCTTCCTGAGACTAAGAGATACTCTTGTGCATATCTGTTCCGAGTTCTTGTAAGAGACCCAGAGCGATGCTGGACTACACATATGAAAATTTCCTGACAATTAAAAGACATTGGGATGTAAGCACAGTCTATGCGAACCTGGACCCGTAAAATTCTCAAAAATTTTTACGTTTTGACCTCATTAAACCGCTACTTTGTGCAAACCCACGCTTATTTCCGAGAGCTCATAACTTAATTCCATCGCCATTTTCCTGCTAAATTTTGTTTTTCTCCATCTTTTTAGATCTTATTTGCCTTCTATTTTAATCTCTCCTAGTTGCAGCACTGTAACTTTAATGAAAATACGGATTTAATTAGCTCCCCCTTTTTTAATTCATCTGATTTTAAATCTCGTATTCAAATTTTTTAAACGTTAATTTAATTAAAAGCCCATTCATTAACTAGATGTGGAGGTGCATTGGACGCTTCGCGTCCTCGCGGTACTCTGTAATGAAACTCCGTTCTGTTCCGTTGTGCATATCTGACAGCATATCAGATTATCAGTTGACAAGCCAAATTTAATATCTTCTGATCAATATCATAATTAGTTACTATAGCACTTTCAACAAAAAATTAGAACTCACACAACATCAGGAAAGTTTTTTAAAAATCAGATGCATCTCCAGTGGTTTCTAATTTTATAATCATTGAAACTATAATTGTTTTTTAATTGAATTTAAATATGTCTAGAATTTAACTTTATTTCAAGATCTTATTCAGAAGTCTTGTTTGCAGTTTTTAACTTATGTTTCACAGCAGCTGATTTTAACAGTAATTAATGGTCACCGTATTCCCCTAAAATGAAAAATCATGAAAAGTTGAGAAAAAAAGTAATCAACAATTTTATGGAATATAAATTATTTTGTTTGGTAAAATTTGCTTGTAGCAATACGAACAAAAACTATAAATGAGTAATTAATTAAATTTACTTTTCAAGAAAAAGTTGGCTTGAAAGATTTCTGTTCGAAAAAACGTGTGAATTGATCAGTGTCAATAAAAGAATTTAAAAAGGGAGGAAAGAGTTTTCTTAAATTTTTTGCTAAAATGAACATTTTTAATATTGTTTGCATAAAACAATTTAACAATTTCCTTATATAAATCATAATGAAATGTATAAAAAATATAAATTGTATTTTGTTCTTCTGATAAATATAATTTCATCTAGTAAGTAACTGTCCTTTGTTCCTTCGTTTGCTACGCTCCTACGGATTGACTTGACAAAACCACATATCACTTACTGCCAGAAGCCCCTCCACCCCGCTGAGATAATCTCTCTGGGTGGCCTCGGGAACTTCGTTACTCCCCTAAAATACTCCCAATTGCCCCAAAACATCCGACCCCGTTCTCAGTTGACGTGGGCGCGTTGGGGCCCTGTAGGGCTCAGAGAGTTAATGGCAGTGAACAGTCGGCTCTTCTTATTCAGTTGAACATGGACATTCTTTCTGTTGGCAACTAATCATTCTTCTATTCTCTTATGAAAGGTGTGTATCCTTCCCTGTGAAATGGCAGTCTTGGCCCTTCTTATTTTTAAAGAACACATTTGAATGATATCTGCTGTCATGTGTTGCAGGCATTATTTTATTGATTTTGACCTCTTATCACTTTAGCTAAGTGACTTAACTGTGTTCTATCTAAATTTTCAGATTTCTGTCTGATCAATGACCTACTGAAAATACAACACTATTAGAAGGCATTGTATATATATAAGACATGTATTTCATTTTTTCTGTATTTGAAGAGCAAACGCTTTGAGATCAGAACACAAGCTTCAGATACATTGCATTGCTGAAAAATCATTTTATACTTGGCTTCAGAGATATTGTTTGTTCTGTTTCAACAATCATAAAATAGTAATTTTATTTTCTGTATCTTTTATGAACAATTATGTTGCTGGCTTTTTTTCATAGTCTATGTAATCCTGTGTGGATCATATAGCATCTGACAGACACCACACAATATATATATATATTTTGCCGGGTGTAGTTGAAAAAAGTTGCATGTTCTCCTCAATAAAAATGACATAAGATGCAAAAGCATAGATAAATGTATGAAAATTAAAGAATGAAGGATATTATTAAAATAAAACTAAAATATGTACGATTACTAATGAAATAAGAGGATGGTCTCTTGTCGGACACCACATTTAAACTTTCAGAGGTACAACCCGCCCACTGACTTTTTCTTTACATATAAATTATATATTTTTAATTTGTTTTAAAAGTGTTTATAAGTTAATTTAGTTCAATTGTGACTTTCTGGTCTTTTTTTGCAGTTGGATGAAGCTAAGCAGCTTGTACGTGATGCTATTGCTTCTGGTATTTACAATGATTTGGGTTCTGGTAGCAATGTAGATCTCTGTGTTATCACAAGAGCAGGAGCTGAAATGATCAGACCATATGATGTAACTAATATGAAAGGACAAATGTAAGTGCATCCATGTTATTGTCAGAAAACTTATTTAGCCATGATTTAGAAACTAAGGGGTCTTAAAATGTCATTGTTGTATATTTTGTGACATTCTGTCCCTGTTGTGGAATATAGTATTTTCTGTCCTTTGGCTTAAATAGAGTAACTAGAAAAAAATAGGAAATTTTTATCTTGAATTTAAAAATACTTTACATTAACTGTAACCTACTTGGGTGAACTAAAGCCCATGCTGACAACACAGGAAATGAGAGATCTTATTACTGTACCAAGAAAAATATTGAAAAGGGAGATTTTTGTAAGATGAAAAAAAGGAAACGAGAAAAAGTTTAAGATGATTTTTATGTAAATCAAACCATCACAGGTCATGGGGAATTTAAAGTTACAAAAACAAATTTATTGGCAAGTGTCCATTGCACTTTTGTGGAAAAGATGAAGGTACTGTGGAGCACATTGTCCCTAAATATGAAAAATGGCAATACAAATAAGAATTTCATAAAAGAACTTTGCAAAGTAACCAATCAAGGAAAAGTGTGAAGTTGCTTATTAAAAATATTCTAGCTCTAGAGGAAGAAAAATTATTTTAAGGTTAAAAAGAGATTGTAAATTTCAGAAACTTTTCACTGAAAAAAACTTTTATGTAATTTTTTTTAAAAATTCATTTGTATCTGAATTCAGTGTATTAATGAATGCTTTTAGGATTTTCACTTTAATAATATTTCCTCATTTGACAACCCTTATTGCTCTGTTATGGGAGTGATATGAGTTTGCATGCAGTGTTAATTTGTTAAAATATATGGACAAATTTTATTTCTTTATTTACTGTAGTTGTTATACAGGGTACCTGCTAAAGTCCGTTATCACCCTAATAATTTCTGAACGACATGAGCTATAGTCATAAAAGTGGAGTCTAGGTATAGTAAAGTTGCCATGCTCTACGCAAGGAAACCACTTACAGCACCATCTGGTGGCAAAATTCGGAGTTAGCGTTCTTATTTCAAAAACGGTACGAAATACAGGAAAAAAGTCAATTACAAAGTTGTTCCGCATCATCAATTTATTACAAAAAAACATCTTGCACACAAAAATGATACAAATGAAAAGCACAAAACGCACATTTGTTTGATTGCACTGAACAAAACTGCACTTGCCGGAAATGAGGCTGATCTGTCATGCTCAAAATGGTGTCCTTCAGCAACAATACACATCTGGACATGGGACTGCACTTTCCGCTGCACATTGTACAACATGGCAAGTGACACGCTGGCACAAGCATCCGTAATACGGTTCCGAAGTTCCTGCAATGTTGATGAAGTGGTTGCATACACTGGCTGTTTGATGTATCCCCACAGAAAAAAGTCCAATGGGTTCAGGTGGGGTGAACATGGAGGCCATTCTACGCAACCACCATACCCGATGACTTGTTGCTGGAATGTAGTCTTGGTACCTTGTGCGGAGGGATGCCGTCGTGTTGGAAGCATACATTCCGGAGGTCACTCAACGGCAAATCGTCTAGAAAATCGGATATTACGTCCTTCCTTTTCTCTTTCCGTGTTATGTCTCGTTACAATTTTGGGAGTTGCGAACCAAACAAATATGCATTTGACGCCTTCTATTTTTAACATTACTGTATGGAAGGTGTCTTCTCTTACTAAATCGATGATGTTGAACAACTTTGTAATTGACTTTTTCCCCGTATTTCCTACCATTTTTGAGATAAGAACGCTAACTCCGAATTTTGCTGCCAGGTGGCGCTGTAAGCAGCTTCCTTGCATATCTACTTTACTATACCTAGACCCCACTTTTATGACTATAGCTCTTGCCGTTCAGAAATTATTGGGGTGACAACGAACTTGGGTGCTTGTTATTTGTATATAGTAATTTCTATGTGTGAAAAATTTCCAACCTTCTATATCTTGTTAGTTTTCTAAAACATACTCTTCTTTGTTACTACTTTAAAAAATATGTGGAGTGGTTTGTAGAGATGCTGAAGCCATAATCAGATTTTGTTAGATCCTCAGTTACAGTAACTTTTATGTAGTTTATAAAATAGTGACATTGATTCATCTTCTTGCTTTTAACCCATATCATACCAGGCATTGAAAAAATTGATATTTAAAAAAAAATAAAATCTTAAATTTGTTTCTCTAAGCCTATGAATACACATAAAATAAAATAATAATGAAAAAAACTTTCAAAAAATTTTATTGGTTTGATCAGTACAAACCGTCCTAAAAATAGAACAATGGTACATTCCCCTGCTATTTGTTCTGACTTAGGTGGAATGGGAGAAAGCATCTTAAGCATGGTCTAATGTTACTTTTTTACAGATAGTTGTTGGTTTTGCTGCACTGGTTCTTACCAGTTTTCTGGATTTTCTTACAGTAACATGTTGATTTTTAAGTTTTGGAAAATCTTCATTAATCTGTTGAACACCCAGTTTTCTACAAGATGGTTTCCTTGGAATAGAAAGTCCCAAATAGGCAACTGTTTCATATGCTTGAATATAATTATTTTTGTACCTTGAATATTTAATTGGATCTTCAACCGTCAGCTCTATTGATTTCAAACAGATCAATTCAAATAATGCAATAGGAGGTTTAAAAGCAACAAAATCATTGGTCGTTAAATCTTTTCTTGAGGAAATATCTTTGAACTTGGGTTCTTGTTTTTCCCATATGGTATATGCATCTTATTCATTGCTATTTGAAACTGGAATTTCTCAAACTTCTTTAGGGCGTACTTCCATCAGTGCATTGGGATTTCGAGATAGAATTCCTAACCCATTGTTTATCTCGTCTAAATCACGGTAATCTAAAGTCCACAAAAAAAATCCAAGCCTTTTTGCGCAGTTATCATTTTGTGACATTTTAAAATACTAACAACAAAATTTTTTAAAGAAAACACAAAATTCAAGCATTTGAAAATGAGAGAAACAAAGTCTGTTTCAATGAATTTCAAAATAGAAATTGACTTCATGAGTTGTTGTTTGAGAACAATTTACCCCCTGCCCCTATGTCTGGCATGTGATATATGCACCTGTCAGACAGATTGCTAGGGGCCTGCATTAGTTTTAGAGAAGCAATGTTCGGAATGTAACAGAGAAAGAAAGGGCTATCTCCATTACTAACCTATGGGGGTTAGGTAATAAAGGATTGTACCATCATCCTATTTTTAGGACAGTCGAAAATGCTAGGAAAATTTATCGTCTAGACATTTTTTTTTTTTTTTTTGATAATCTTTTTTACTGGTATAAAAAGTATGGAATTTTAACTACCTAAATTACCTGACTATATTTATATGTATGTTTTCCTTGGATTGGACCTCAAAGCTTTAAAAAACTTGTTTATTGAAAATGTAAATAAAAAATGTGTAACATTAAATTAAACTTGCGATAATGACAAATATATAGTTAAATGATTTAAATAATAAATTGCCTTTAATTTGAATTAAAGTATGCAAGATAATATATATAAAGTCTCTTAGTGTTTTAGTCAAGTTCACTGCACTGTCCTATTTTCAGGAGGATGATGAAATATGGGTTAAGAAAAATAATTATATAAAATAAATGTTACTTTAATATTTTCTTATTTAATTGATTAAATAGTATAAGGAATTACATCTGATATACTTTTCGTTCCAACAGACAAGGAACTTACAGTTATGCTCCTGGAACTACTGCTGTGTTGTCGTCGAAAACTGTTCCCTTGGAAATAGTTGAAACGGTCACTCGTCCAACTAGAGATGCTGCTGAAGAAGCAATGGACACTGCTTAATTTTTTTTTTTTTAATATTATATGAAACTGTTGTCTGTAACTTTTATTTAAAACTGTCTGTATAATGATGAAAACTTTTCAATAAAATAAAAGATTTTAAAAAGATATGTTTAAATTTTGCTAAATATATTGATTGAAAACTCAGTCTGAGCTTCTTGAGTTATGAGCTTTGCAGTCTATCAAAGTTTGATATAAATTCAATTTTGACATTTTTCCTCAACATTCTTTTATTGCTGAATCACCTAGAAATATGTAGTTATCAAGCATAATATATCAACATTTTACACAGAAAATATTTGATTGTTCAGTTTTTAGTTTTTGAAAACATTCTAACGAAACACTGCATATGCCCACTATAGCTTCATTTTAATAACCAAAAATTTTTAACAAATTAATATTTATAAATATGTCTTCAGAATGAGAAACATTGCTTTACCTTGAATGCTCAAGGATAAACTAAAACTACAAGTACAAAGTGCAGAATTTGCTCTATAATTTATAAGGGCTTAATCTAATCTATGAGTTTGAATGCAAGAGTATTGTATGGGTAGTTGTTATATATAGTCCATTAAAAAATTATAAGACATTTAATTTTGGAAATTATGAAATAAAAGTTCTAATTATAATTCAAACACATGAAATATTGTATAACATATTTATTATAATGGGGAAATTCAGCATTTTTTAAAAACGTTTGAAAGTAATCCTTATTTATAGAAAAAAAACATTCTAATTTCAAATATGCAAATGAAATTTTACATAAAAATTTAAATATTGAAAGCTAAATAGCAGAAATGATGAAATCCGAAATACTTGGCAGAATAGATTTTGACGTCATGTATGCCTTCCTTCACATATAGTCCAGTCAACGAAGGAAAAATAGATAAAGAAAATGGTGTAGTTTTGAATTTAGTCCTAAACGACGTACTAAAGTCCCCGCCTGTGGAGAGTTTAGAGGGGGGAGGGGTCATTTTCAGTTTTTCTTAAATATCTGGTGGGGGGGGGAATACAGGTTCTATCAAAAAACAATTACCAAATTAAACTACATGAAATTTGCTACAAAAAAAAGTTCTACATTGTTTTTGTAGCATCAATAGTTTAGAAGATACAGGGGAATTTAAAAGTTAACATTTCTAAAATTCCTTATTGTAATGGTAAAATCGATTAAAGGTGCTGAGTCAATAACCCTCATGAAAAAAACCTCATACCTATATAATAATTATACAAGGGTAGTATTGTATGTCGGAGTAAGAGGGGTGACAAACCCATTTGATGAACAATTATGCTCCCTTCCTCCACTCGCATCGGTTCCTCTTCACATCTCATAGTCCAGTCAACGAATTGTTAAATTAAAAAATGGCGTAGTTTTGAAATTTGTCACAGTTGTTGGGGAGAGTGCCCTAAACAACATACTAAAAGTCCCCGCTGGTCAGGGACGTGGCGAGCGTCTCGCATCTAGGGGGGTGTGACATACAAAAAATGCCGACTCTAATGATGAACTTTGCTGACTTTAAAAAACGACTATTTTTTTATACTGTCCAATATACATAGTTCGTACTGTGATGTATAAGATCATTTTAGATTATGAGGAGATTAAATATCTAGGAATCACCAAGGACAAACGATTTACCTACAGATATCGCAATGAAAATATGAAGGGGGAAAAGTAGCTTTCAAATGAGAAGAATCTACAAATAGATTCCTTAAAAGGAAATACTTTGTATATTTGAGAAAATATGAGTATTAGTAGTAAATTTTTAACTGCGCGTGTGCGAAACATAGTATACATCTTCTTTCATAATTTTGAAGCCATATATATAGGGCAGCTTAGATAATTCCAACTGAATACCGTCAAAATTCAGAAAGTTATCGGCGTTGTAGCGAGAGGAATTTCAGTTTCACTCTAAGAGAAACTAACGATGAGGGGTTTTCACAAACTTATACTTCTTAAACTTAAATCTCCGATATACCGAATTGGCGCAGTATGGCCAAAACTGGCTCTTGCGCCAAGAAACACAAAACAACCAATACACCAAATCTGAATTTTCTAAATGTTGAATACCCATGCATACTTATAAGTTAAGCACACAGTTTAAATTGCATTTCGACTATTACTATTCGAAGATTAAAGTTTAAATAATATCATTTGTGAAATATCCCTCATTATTTTGCTTCTCTTCGAGAACAGCTTTAATTCCATTCGCTGCAATGCCGATATTTTTCTGACTTTTAAAGATATTAAACTGGAATTTTAATATAAATTGCCTAATAGGCCTTGTTTTGAAATTATGAAAAAAATTTATTTTATACAGATACTCGTATTTCCTTGAATATTCAAAGTATTTACTTTGAATTTTTATATAATGCTTCGATGACATACTGTCACGTCTTATGTAAGTTTCGTACAGTAAAAAATTATTTACTTCAAATGCTGATATCTTCTTTAATTATCAATGTATTTACTTCAAATATTAATACAGTACTTTTCTAGCGTATTGTGAAGTATTCTGCAAATTTCGTATTATTTCGTGAAAAACTCTTCAAGTTTTAAGCAAAACAACATTCCGAAAAATTTGGGATTTCTTAGAGAAATTTTTATATCTTCCCGAATATTCGTTTTATTTATACGAAAATGCTTGTAAATATTGCGCACATCACTCAAAAGAATTGATGAAAGTCGCAAAACATTATCAGTTTTCTGTGAAGCGGGATGAGCCCAAATCCCTTTTCCACTTCATCCATTTCTGGTCGGTCTCCTAAATGCCCTCGTGACCGAATCTTCAATGTAAATTGTGAGTTAAAACTCATATATTACATTGAGATACTTTATATGGTCGAGATTTGAGGAAAATTCATACAGCCTTCCGAGATGTATTCGAAAAAACTAGAAATTTGATTATGTATACCTCACTTAACTTGAAAGCTTGTTCAGGCACAAGCGAGTGAATTCAGCTGCTTCACAGAAAGCTGATAATGCACATTTCTCCCGAAATGCTGTATGAATTTTCCTCGAACTTCTACCATATAAAGAATAAGTTTTAATTCAGAATTTACATTGAAGATTCGGTCACGAAGGCATTTAGGGGACCGACCAGAAATTGATGAAGTGGAAAAGGGATTTGAGCTCACCCCGCTTTGCAGAAAGCTGATAATGTTTTGTAATTTTCATCAATTCTTTTTTGTAATGTGAGCATTTTCGTAAAAATAACACGAATATTTGGGAAGATATAAAGGTTTCATTTAAAAATCCTAAATTTTTCCCCGTGTTTTTTGCTTATAACTTGCAGAGTTTTTCACGAAATAATACGAAATTTACAGAATACTTCACAATATGGTAGAAAAGTACTGTATTAATATTTGAAGTAAATACATTGATAATTAAAGAAGATATCAGCATTTGTAGTAAATAATTTTTACTGAGCATGCACGCAAGGTAGCGCAATTTTTCTTTCACAACTTCAAAGCCAGATATATAGGGCAACTTATATAAAATGTCCAGTTCAATACTGCGAATATTCAGAAAGATATCGGGATTTTGGCCAGCACTGTTTTATGTTACATGCCATCTGCTACCTCCAGATGGCATTTGCGCACCCATGTTCCCTATGTGATTTTGGATGCTTATCAAATGCTATATCAAATTTGGTCACGTTTTTTAACCTCCCTGTGTAAATAATAAATATAATAATTATTACTAGGCGATTAACATGTCACTAAACTTTTATTTACAGAATTGGAAGATAAAAGACCACAGAATCTAATAGCTTCCTCCATTAGTCAATTTCGATTTTTAAAAAAAATTCGTTGAAAATTGGAAAATTAAATTACGTGTAAATTTTTTGCGGTACCATATGCGATCAAAAAGTTTAGAAAGTAACGAGACAAATGATAAACTGTACACACTCTGTCTCCTGAAAAGTATTCTGAAAAATTAATAGTAAAGAAAGTGTTCGGTCCAATTGGACAATATAGTCCATTTGGGGCTTCGTAGTATAGCGAGGAGAACCGAGAATATATTTTGGAAGCATCCTTTCTTCCAACTGGTACCAAAATTTCATAAAGAGATTCAATTTTGGTACACGTAACAAATTTCATTTATCTAGTTTTCTGCACTTTTGTGTTAAATTTTCACATACTCACAAGTAGATAGGGAGACAGGCCGCTAACTTTTGAAGGATTTGATTCGAAATTCAAACGATTCTAATGATAAAACGAAGCTAATTTTTATCTATCTAGCTGGTTGCGGTGCTGATTCGTAGTGTCCGCATACACACGGACGGACAGATAGATACGGTACACGAATTTCATCCAAAATTTGTTTGAAATCTAAAATTTTAGTGTTATGATTATATACTAAATTTCATCCGTCTAGTTCGTTGCGCTTATGGGTTATGGCATTTAGAGACAGATATGCATAATTCCAAAAATATTTTTTTCCGGCTCAGGGAAGTTTCACACTTGAAAATTAATCAAAATATCGTCATCGAATTTTTTGACGAATACAATATTTTTCTTTGTATCTTTCGTAAATAATGAGAGAGTGATAAAAAAAACGCAGATGTGTTAAATAATCTCCATTTTACACCGCCTGGTAATGGCACCCAGGGCAAGTGCCCTGCCTGCCTTACTTTAGCTACGGCACTGACCTGAGAGTTAATTTCGTTAATATTTTAAATCCCATAATTTATATTTTAATGTTATTTGCGAAGTTGAAACTCAATTTCAATAAGTCAGTATATTCTCAAAAGTTGAGTAAAGCCATTGCTTTGCTCTTTCTATAACGATGTGACCATGATAAAATACTCCTCCCCCAAAACTCATAAGTATGCGGATACGTATGAAGGAGTTTCAGATTTTATTATTTATTTATTTAGAAAAGCGTCAGAAAAATTGCTTAAATGGGCTGGTAGGACAGTAAAAAAGATTAAATCCTTTACGTCTTGGCCTTTTTAATTCTGCTTGCAAAAATATAATCAAGAATTAAAAAATGCCAAGGTAGTTTTTAAGAATCCGAAAAGTATAGTAACATTGAAATTCTTCTTTGTTGAATTTAGAAACATAAAATAAATTATTTTGCATCACGGCGCCCCAACCCAAGACTGACTCCTGGGCATCAGTACTGGCTGTGTAACCTTCTTCTCTTATTTCCAGGAAGAACATTTTCATTACATTTGCAACTCGTGTTGAATTTGTGAAGTTTGGTTTGTTTTGTTACAAATGAACACTAAATTTATTAACCGAAATTTTCTCCCGATTTTCTTATTTTGATGCAACAAGCCTAACATACACAATTCTAAAAATTGTTGTGGTCTATATGAAACTAAAACAGCATTTTTTTTTATTGAAAATGACGAAGAACATATTTAAAAAATTCTCGACTTATTTTTTCAGTCGGTTAAATGTTTCTACTTAAAATAACGACTTTTTATGCAACTGACTTCTATAAAATTTTTTGCTTTTGGCATCATG
>BGPR01011604.1:18648-47933 GCA_013235015.1 Araneus ventricosus | reverse complement strand
AGCAGTACAGTAGGTATAGAGAAACTCAACTTCGGAGATACTTCATGATTTTCAGTTAAATGAGAACCTGTAAAGCATTGTTAGCCATGCATTGAACAGCTGGGTTCAGTATCGAGTAATTGCGAATCCAAATGATTATACCGCGAGGTTCCGGTTGCGAAGACACAATGGATTGACTCATAAGCTCTGTACCGTTCGCAGTTGAGG
The DNA here is from genome assembly GCA_013235015.1 of Araneus ventricosus. Lineage (NCBI taxonomy): Eukaryota > Metazoa > Arthropoda > Arachnida > Araneae > Araneidae > Araneus > Araneus ventricosus. The sequence continues at coordinate 47,726 of BGPR01011604.1, read as the reverse complement.
TGTAAACAGTTCCAAATAGTAGTATTGTCTTCAGATGGTTAAAATTACTTTGGGGGTTGTTGATAAAGCAGTACAAAATGAAGGAAATCTTAATATTTAATTCATTTAAGTTTTTTATTAAACCCTTTTCACTCGAGAGGTGGCTCTCAGTCACCATTCCAGACGGTGCATCATTTTGGCGTTTCTTGATTTCAATGGTTAAAACACTACCTACAAAGTTGTAGAATAATTTTTCAGGAAAAATGAACTTACACAAGAAAATTTTTTACGTTCCAAAGCAATAATATGAGCTCTTGTAAATCAGTTAATAATTATTCATCTAATTACTTTTCCGACTGTAAAGGGTTAATTGTGAAAACCCAGTCTGAGAGTCTACAATTCTAGTTCAGTGTATAACATAGCATGGAACTGGATTCTATATCATTTACAGTCAAATTCGAACAACAAAAAAAGTAGAATTAAAATATAAACCAACCCCAAACCGGGGGTACCAGAATAGACCCCTAAATTTCTGACGTTTATATACATTATTTCCTAGCAACAGTCGAATCTATCGTTCTCATTAACAATATTTCCAAATATTTTTAATCCCACAACAAAACTAACTCCGCAAACAAACCAAAAATTATATCAATTTAAACCACAAACCTTTCTTTTAAAATCATAATGCGAAAATAAATAGTTTTTGTAAACCATCAAGCTATTTTATTAGTATCTCATATTAATTACATTTTAAATGAAAAGAAACATGGATAACAATCCATATCAAAATTATAGACACATTTTTATAAGAGCAACGGAAAAGTATTGTATGCAGATGGCGGACGGGAATGAACAAGTAAATTTTCTTAAAAGAGAGCAGATGATAATTCATAAGAAACACAATAGTATATTTTAAGTTTTAAAGACAATATTTTTATTCCTAAAATTTTAAAATAACTTTCATTTTGCCACCGAAATAAATTGATTAATATAGATTTATTTCATAAATGAAATGGTTTTTGCAGAAAATTGAAATTTGATTTCCATTACAAAAACACAGCAACTCAGATAATAAAATAAAATAATGAAAGCTAAAACATGAAATATATTTCTGCTATTTGCATGCGCACTGTCATATTATTGTCCTGTTTAGTCTATGAAAGTTTTCGGCATTCAAGATATTGATGCTGTGCTGTTACTTTTATTGCAGTAGTAACTTTTATGCAGTAAACAGCTTCATTAAATAGCTATCAAACTATGCATAGTCAGTAAAACGTTATTTTTTCTTTGGGCTATATAATTTTAATATACTCATTAACAAGACGTGCTGTGAGTTGATGCATGGTAAAACACGTTTATAAAAATAAACTTTGCACGCTACGATACATGTATCCAAAAATTTATTGAAACAGCCCTCACAATCCACATATTCTAGTGACATTTCCAGGGTTATATTATACATAATATTTGAGTCATTTTCTTAACACTCTCAATGCCAATAATCTTCTCTCATTGAATGCTATAGAGGTAAAATTACCAACTGATTTAACACGCAAATCAGTAAACACGCCAATGCAAATTTCTCATAAAATCTTCTCTTTCACACCTCATGAATTTTATCGATGATCCTTTGAATTTTTTCCTTCCGATGCCACATCGCTTTTAATCTTTATTATCCCGCTTTTAGGAGGGGGCGGGGGCTATTGAACCAGGTGACCCGTATTGGCCAATAAATGCATTTGTTCATCGACGCACCATAAACATGAGTTATCGATGGTAAGAGTTCTTATTGCACCTGCCCATAAAAACGATATCAAGCGGAGAAAAAGAATTGGTTACGGTGGAAGTTATTAGCGATAAATATGGGGTTTTTTTATTGTGTTTGTTGTTACTAGTAACCTTTACGCGTAAATGCCGAATTTTGTGACCGTTGGATACAATGCACACATTTTAATCGTATGTTAAGGCTAAATTGAGATAAGACAGATAAGTGGTTTTAGAATTACGTTTTTGTGCGGTTATTGTTCATAAGTTCTTTCTTTTTATGATTTAATGAATGGACAAATAGTGCTCACATTGCAATACAATGCGCCATGAAACTTTTGGCTCTACCTTAAAATGTCAAAATTGTTGATTATGATATTACACCTCTAACGTAGAGATACAACTATTAAATAAGGTTAAACTTCTGGAAATTGAAAGCAACACTGACCAGCATGTACTTTTCGATTGAATATTTGCAAAAGCCCAATGGCACTCAAATGACTCGATCATTTTTTTTCTTCCATTCTTTAAATTTTTGGTTTTTCTTGAAATAAAAAATATTATTCATTATCCTTATTTGATTGCACGAAACAATTCACTTAATTAACCACAAAAGTCTTTTTAATTCCATCAAATGAGGACCGAAATCTGCTTGGAGAAGGCGATTTTTAAGATTCGAAATTTACAGCTAACAAGCATTGTCATTAAACGGCACACCCATTTACCGTTACCTTAACTGATTAAATTTTAAAGCAAATACTTATTCAAATAGGAAAACATCTCTTTTGTAAGGTTGTTAAGCCATTGAGGAAGAAATTAACGAAATTTGCACAACAATGTACAACATGTTTTCGCATTTATTAATTGTAATTGCCTCATTACATTACACTTTACAGCGTGCCTATGTTCTGATGTAATATTTGGAAGACATAGGCCTAATATCACATAAAGCAGCCGAAAATTATCAAGCCCAACGAATCTAATTTAATTTCAGAAAAAAAAAGAATAGTGAATAACTGCTAATTTTGGTTTGATTAATTATAAATGAAAATGATGGTGAAAAATGAATTTTTCGTTCGCTAATCGTTTAAGATTAACTTGTAAATTCTTAGCCTCCGCGCCTGGCAAATCACTTGGAATTTAGAACTGTTTAACCTCTTGCCAAACGATTTTATTTAACCTCTTAATCAGATGCCATCACCCATTTGGGATATTTTTTATTATTTCAGTCTATTTAAGATGGTAAAGGATACTTGAGACATTTAAGGGTGTCCAGGTGATTTTTGTGTTTAAAATTAATTGTTACGTTGACTTAATTACGGATTTAAATAGCAAAAATTATGTAATTCGATGCACGGCACTAATGAAGTTTGGAATGCTTCCTCTCTTCTTAGATTGTTCCTATTACTTGCAAATAGTGACGAATCCTCTTCAAATAATAAGAAGTTTTTAAGAACATGCTTTTATCATAAAGATATAAAAACGAATTAAGGGAAGTTTTAATTGTGAAAGAGGTAAAAATACAATAATATTAACAAACAACGAATGAAAAAGAATGAGGAGGAATAAGAATCTGATGGATGATGTCATCAGAGGCCTTCATCCACGCAGATTCGAAAATAGAATAGGTTTTCTGTCGAGGAAAAATGAATTTAAGGTCTAAATTTGAATTTTCCTCTAAGACCTGGACCTATTCCGGAACAAATTGGAAAGAAAAACATTTATCCACAAAGAAGAAATTCAAAACAGTCTTTTAAACATAGTCTGAAAAGAAGGACTTAAAATGTCTTGCCTCTTCTGTTGTGGAATGGAAAAAAGAACGCCTCCGCTCAGAAGCATGAAATGAAATGAAAATAATAAGTATAAAATGCATAAAACCAATTAAAAAATTTAAAATAGTAAAAAAACAATATAAAAACTATAAAAAAGACTTTATGAAAAACAACAAAAAATTTTAGGTTTTCAGTTAGTGTATCCCTCACTAGATGGAGATAGGTGTGCACACCTATAGACAAAGTTCACTTCTGGGCGTCGTTCTTTTTTCCATTCCACAACAAAAGAGGCAAGACATTTTAAGCCCTTCTTTTCAGACTATGTTTAAAAGACTGTTTTGAATTTCTTCTTTGTGAATAAATGTTTTTCTTTCCAATTTGTTCCGGAATAGGTTCAGGCCTTAGAGGAAAATTCAAATTTAGACCGTAAAGTCGTTTTCCCTAGACAGAAAACCTATTATATTTTCGAATCTGCATGGATGAAGGCCTCTGATGACATCATCCATCAGATTCTTATTCCTCCTCGTTATTTTTCATTCGTTGTTTGTTAATATTATTGTATTTTTTATCTCTTTCACAATTAAAACTTCCCTTAATTCGTATTTATATCTTTGTACCTCGCAATTTTTTCCTGGATGATGCTGCACTTGCGCGCACCAAATAAATTGCTTCTTTTATTATTGTTTTGTCTTTTTTAGATATTCAATGCATTTATCGTGTAATTAAATGTAGAAAATAATTTCTTAGTAAAAAACATAGAAGTTCAAACAAAATCGGCAAAGTGTGAGGAAGCAAATTGGAATATTTATTGCATTTATAATATATTTTAATTATTTTAATAAATGTTTAGGAATTTTCTTTATGATATTTGTTGTGGTTGTGTGTGTGTGAATTTCCTTATAGTACAGTTTTCAACGACTCACGCTTTTGTAATTCTGTTTTCTCGTTCATTGTCTGATTGAAAAAATGAATAATCTATACTTATAAAAGGCAATGTGTGTGTGTGTGTACGTGTACGCGCGCGCGATGTTCAGACGAATCTATCGCACTTACAGCCATGACATTTGCACACAGGTAGTCGTAATGGTGACTCAATGCACCTCGAAGCCCGAATTTTAAAATTTAATCTTCAAATTTTTTATTTAATGTTTTGTGTAATTTTCGGCACGTTTACGGCTGTAGTATCTTTTCTAATGATAGTTGAAAAACAATCAATGCGCCATCGGATAGAACAGACAATTTTCGTTCTAATGAAGTTTGCTTGGGATTTCTAATGCAATTTACAGAATTTTGAGAAATTTTTAAATAATAGTCACTTTTTGCTAATATTTTTAATTTCTTGCATCCGACGTCCTAATTATGTCATCATTTTCATTTTTTTTAAGTAATAACTGGAACATTTCTCCTTTATTTAAAACAAGAAAGGTTAAAATATCTTTGATGGTTGAATTTTAATTAATTTTGTCTGAAGTGCTAAAATATTTTCGCTCCATTATTTCCTCCGTGATTCTACGTAACCAAGGCCGCTGAGTTGTTTCCCAGCATGCATTCCGTCGAAACCATGTGACGTCATAATCCCTTCGCTTTCAGCGAGATTTTGCAGTACGATCGACCGTCTGTCGTCGCGTCGTGAGATTATGCTTTTTCATTTGTTTGCTTTTATACTTTTTGAAGGCTGATTTATTTAATTACAGAAGACATGTTCATACTGCGTGTACTTTCGCTGAAACTGAAAAAAGAAATGAAATATGACCTCAAGGAGCTATTTGCATAATGTGGCTTCAAAGTTTAAATCTGAAGGTGAAAATTGTGGGCTTTTTTAAAAAAATTTGCTGAAATTCATGATGTCACGGGCAACGCCATGAAGGTATAAATAAAAAAAGTGTGTTTTAAAAACCTTATTCTTATTATTTTCTACTTTTCATTCTTTAAAATCTATAAATATATTACTCTTGTATTTCATAATTAATTATCTATAATTATAAAAGGCAATTTTTGTGTGTGTTGTGTGCGTGCGCGTGATGTCCAGGCAAATCTATCGCACTCACAGCCATGAAATTTGACACACAGGTAGTTGTAAAGGTGATTTAATGCATCTTGAAGCCCGAATTTTAAAATTTAATCTAGAAAATTTTTTATTTATTTATTTATTTATTTCGCTTTTTGGGTGATTGTTGAAGCATTTTTGCCCACAGTATCGTTTCTGATTTTATTTCGAAAAAAATTTATATACCATCGGATAGAACAAACAATTTTCTTTCTAATGAAATTTGTTCTGAGCTTCAGACGTAATTTACTGAATTTTGAGAAATTTAAAAATAATTTTCAGTTTTGTCATCGAAATTTTATTTTTGTTTTTAAATTTGCTACATCCGAAGTTCTGATAACACTATTATTTTCAATTTTTTTCAGCTTATAACTGGAACGGTTCTGTCGTATTTAAAACAAGAACGGTTAAAATATCTTTTCCTGTTTTTGTAATTAATTTTTTCATGGTAAGTTGAAAGATATTTTTCTCTGGCGAGCTTCCACCCGCGACACTCTCTCCGGAACGTTGCTGCCAATTTCATTGGTTGACGGTGCAGAGCACAGGTGACGTCATAACCTTCAATTGAATTGCTTCAATCATTATTTTCGGCAGTATCTTAACGTGTTTGTCTCGCTGTATAATAATGATTTTCACGTTGCAATTTTTTAATATTGTTTTGGATTAACGTACTCTGTACTGTTTTTGTACAGTTAAAATGTCATTATCGCGAAAAGAAAATAAGCGGGAAAATCAAATAATGTATATCTTTTGTTTTGATTTTGTTTTCAAAACATTTTCATGTCATTGTGTGTGGGCGGTTTTTTTTTTTTCTTCTTCATTTTGTTGAAGTCCTGATTCCACGGACAACGCCGTGCGCGTACTGCTAGTTATAAATATTAAAGAGTTGCAAAATTATTTTTTTATTCAAATTCACTACGAGGTGGTGCCACTGACTTGGTATAATAATTTAATCAAAACTAACCAATTATCTGATAATTAAGTGCTAAAAATATTAAAATATTGTATTGTCATTTTGGACACAGAAATGTATAAGATTTCAGAACTTCACAAGCATAAAAAAATCAATTTCAATAAAAGAGTATAAAAATGATAGACTTGGACAGTAAAGCTTCCCAACTCAAAATTAATTGAAATGTTACAATGCCATGTGAATGCACTCCATAATGATTATACCTGTTCCGAATAAGATATAATATAGTTTAAAATTAGAGTTTTATTTACGGAGTTTTATTCTTACAAATAATCGGATTGGTCAAAATCCCGGGATAGCATTATGAAAGTATTATTTCGTATGCCGTAAAATAATCACAATTGAGGAAGTCTTTTTTTTTGTCTTGACCGAATTGAATATGGATCGGCAATTTTTCTACTCCTTGTACTGATGGAAATTTTACTTAATTTTTAAGCAGATTGAAACGAATTTTGAAATAAATATTTTTTTGAATTAGGGGACAACTGTCTTTGTTGCTAAAAATCCCTAAACCTCGTATCTCTCAAAGATACAGCTCAAGATTCAAATTAGTGGAAAATTACAAATAAATAGTGCAATAGGAGGCTTCATACTATTTCACAATTCTTGCCGCATTTTGATTTTTTGCTCTCGAAAGAGTAAAGAATTTTTTTTTATTTCCTCTAGAAAATATAAGCAATGCAGAAAAAAACTCTCTTAATCAAATTATCAAGAAAATAATTTTTCAGTAGGAAATTTAGCTCAGTATGAAAAATAAGTAACATTTTTGCAGTTCTTCGGAATATATTTTGTTACCGAAGATCTTTTGTTTAAAAAAAAAAACGTTTACAATTATCAAATGTAAGAAATAAAAATTCAAGCTCTCTTTTTTTGCAGTTTAGTTATATTGACGACTTAATTAGCAAAACAAAAGTGGTGCTGAGTTGTAACGTAAAAACTGCAGGTAATCCCTTGTGAATTTTGAAGTTGTTTAAGCTCGTTGCATTTGCAACGAACAAATGTTATCCAAATAGATGGATCTTTTTTTATTTATAGTTATGCGTTTATTTATTCAGTGTTCTTCACTCTAGTCTAATTGTTGACGCACTCGAAGCTTTATAAATTGCGATACACTGTTTGTGAGGGAAGACTTTTAATTCTCTCCTTTCATTCTGGCAGTAAATAACTCAGAAAAAAGGTTGAGTAAGTATAAAAAGTTTGCACAAACTGAACATGTTTAACTGTTGGAAACACAAATCTGTAAAATGTTTGCTATAGATGCAGAAAATAAGGAAGCAGAAATATTTAGACCTTTATGAAAAAACATTTGTTTTTAAAGTGTTTGTTAAAGTTTTAAATTATTTATTTTTAGTACCAGACAGGTAAACGAATTCCCTAAGAAACTAAGCTATGGGAAGTACCAAATTAAACGAATATATTTTTTCAGTGGAGCCATTTTTTCTCTGTAACTATCGCTGAAATGGTTATTAAATCGCGAACTTTTTAAAATAAACATCGAAATATAAACATCATTGGTACAAGCATTTGTTTTTTCTTTTGTAAAATTATGTTTAATAGAACATTTATGTTCTGAAAACGGAAAACTAATGATCTCTTCTGAAAAAATAGAGAAAATAGATTAGAGATGTAAAACAATTGCCACCATGAGAAACAAGTTATTTCTTAATTTAATATTTACTTTGTATCTCAGATAATCCCTTACAAGGAAACAAATTAAATTACCCAAGAAAACTGATATTATTTCCGTTATTAAATTTAGCATTTAGTTATTAAATTAATTCACCATAATCGAAAATAGGGATTTTTATGTAGAGCTTTCAATTCATTGCTCAATCATTAAAGCTTTTTATTCATAGTTTTATGATGCAATGATTGTACAATGTAACTGAAACCGCATGATGCGATAGTCTAACAGGAAACGTCCAGGCATGTCATCTAGAATCTAACAGCTCGTTGCCTTTAACCGTATTAAGACGTTATATCTTTTTTTCTTATTGTAAGATTCACAATGGATTCCAAAATTGAATTGGCTTGGCACGTCTGATGTGTATCACGTGAGCATGAACTCATTTAATTTCGACCTTGTCTTTAATTTATTTCATGTCGATTATTTTATTCAGTCATTCATTATTTTGTTATCTGTCCTTGTTCAAGGCTTCAAAACCATTTGTCATCATAGTAGAGAAGATAAGAAAGGCGCAGTTTGGATCCGCGCCGTAGATTTTTCATGATAAAATCATAAAACACGTGTTTCGTATTAATATGCAATTTAATTATCAATCTCTTTGATACAATATTTGCACAGAGTAGTATAATGGTTACAGAATAGATAAATCACAAGCTACCACAGACCCTCGCTACACGCTATAAACTTGTGATTTATCTATTCTGTAACCATTATACTACTCTGTGTAAATATTGTATTAAAGAGATTGATAATTAAATAACATATTAATATGAAACATTTGTTTTATGATTTTATCCTGACGTTTTCACGAAAAATCTACGGCGTGAACCCGAACTGCACTCTTCTTATGTTTTATTTAGAGTAGCTTTTGATGCCACCATTTGTTGACAGTATATAGAACTACATTTCGCGTATGCTCAGTAAAACATTATTTACTACAAATGCTCATATTTCCCGTAATATTCAAATTTTAATACAATGTTTCTTTTACGTATTTTCAAGTATTCTGTAAGTTTCGTACAATTCGAAAGAAAACTCTGTATGCTATAATAAAAAAATATGCGGATTTTGAAATTCTCAATTTAATACCGATTTTTACTTATATTCTGATAAATATTTTTATTTTCTTCTGCTTTGGGTCCTAGTAATACTTCTCAAGCTCTTTAAAATGACACCAGAATGAACCTCCTAGCTAAACGCGTTTCCACGCTACACTTATTTATATCCTTACATAAAGCTAATTCATAACAATCGCGCGCATGCGCCTACGCTGGTACGATGACGCCACAGGCAAAACAAATACTATACGACAAACTCTTACAGATATGATCTATCCGTTGTGGAGTCAACCATTCTTTTTGCATTATTAGTGTCGTAGTTATTAGCGATACAAATCTTACGGTACTTTGTCACACAAGAAAGTTCGATCGATATCACTGTAACGAGCGAAAAGACGTTTTCACGTCAAAATTTAAAAAAACATGTAAGCAAAGCATATAGGTGTTACATTTTACAGTGAAAAAGATGTAAGCGTCTTTAACAGATTTGGTCCAAAATTGTATGTAGATCTACAATTATCATGATAAAACAATATATAAAATTTCATCGATCTAGCTCGTTGCAATTTTGAGATATCATGTTGCACACAGAGCTTCAACTGACGACTTTCTTCGAAAATTCGATACAGATCTATAATTTTGTTGTAAATCTGACACTTACCAAGCAAACACTAAATTAATTTGTCAAAACAAAACACTAAATTTCGTTCTTCTAGTTCGCTGTATTTTTGAGTTAGCACAAACATGATTCCACAAATCTTTTTTTCGAACTTAACCGTTAATGTCTCAACAGCTCCGATTTGAAAAAAAAAATGTTTCAGCCGTCAGAATACATCATTGTTAGAAAAAATAGTTTTTAAAATTTATCACGTAAAAATAAAAATTTATTGACAAAAAAGGTTTTTTATTCATTTTAGTGACTTAATGCAAAATGGCATCAAAGATTCAAAATTTCAGTGTTTGAAACAGTTGATAGTTTCGTTTTAACAAAGACCCTCACCACTTTTCTCATAAATGGATATGTCCACTCTTTTTAACTTCAATAAATTTTCCAGAAGTTTCAAGAGCAACCTCGTGAAAAGTGTTTAAGTGTCAACTGAAACTATGTTTTTAAAAAACACATCGGTATCACCATCTGTTGGGGAATATACACTATATGGTCAAAAATATCCGGACACTTTCAGATTTTTTAGAATTTCTCCGGAATGGATTAACTGACTGCCCTTAAACTTCGACCATGTGAAGAATAGACTGTAACTCACATTTTACATCGAAGATTCGGTCCTGAGGGCAATTAGGGGACCGTCTACAAACTTATGAAGACAAAAACCTTTTTGGCCCACCCCGCTTCGCAGAATACTGATAACAAAATGAAACTTTCAGAAATGGTTATGTTTAATGTGCATAATATTTAGAGGAATTTTCGTAAACTCAGCACAAATATTTGGGAAGATATAAAAGTTTTGTTCAAAAATACCAAATTTTCCCGCCTGTTTTTTGCTTATAACATGCAGAATTTTCTGTTACATTATACGAAACTTATAGAAAAAATGACAAAATGTTAGAGAAGCATTTTTTAAAAATTTGAAAAAAGAATTTGAATATTACAGGAAATATGAGCATTTTTAGTAAAAAATGTTTTACTGCACATGCGCGAAACATGGCATACTTTTTCTTTCACAAGTTTAAAGCCATATATATATAGGGCAACTTATGCGAAGTTCAATATCATTAGTATTCAGAACGATACATTACAACGAGAAGAATTTTAGCTCCTTTTGAAGAGAAGCTAAAAAATGAGGGGTTGTACAAAAATTGATATTTTTTAAACTTATATTTTTGAATAGTTATCGTGAATTGTATAGCGGTTAGAATTTGCTGCATACCCATGAGCACTTATCAATTACGTGCATAACTTAAATTCCAGCTAATTAGGTACTATAAATAACAAAAATTTTATTACTTTAATTATATTATTTACATGAGTATTAACAAGTTGCATATTGTTACAATTTTACGGTCAAACGATATTTTTAAATATATTTCTTTTATGGCCAAACGTTTTTTTTATCTAATTAATTTCTTTTCTTAAAATAATTTAATAATTCTACAAATATATATTTGTTATTTGTTACAAATATTACAACTGTTCATGAGCATTTAGCAAATTTCTAATCACTATACAATTCAACATAACTATTCAAAGATAAAAGTTTAAAAAATATCAATTTGTGTACAACCCCTCATCTTTTAGCTTCTTTTCGATAGAAGATAAAATTCTGCTCGTTCTAATGCCAATATATTTCTGAATACTAATGATATTGAACTGAATTTTTTATATAAGTTGCACTATATATCTAGCTTTAAAGTTGTAAGAGGAAAATTACGCTATGTTTCGCGCATGTGCAGTAAAACACATTTACCAAAAATTTTCATATTTCCTGTAATATTCAATTTTTTTTCAAATTTAAGAAAAATGCTTTTGTAATATTTTGTCATTTTTTTCGTAAGTTTCGTGTAATATAACAAAAAAACAGTGCATGTTATAATCAAAAAACAGGAGGAAAATTTTGGATTTTTAAAGAAAACTTTTAGTCCAGTAAATCCGTCAGAAAATAGGGGTTTGCTGTGCAAAAGGTCGGGTAGTTTTGATTTTTGGATATGTTGTTAGTGTTGGGGGCGTGTCGTAAAATCCAAGTTTTCGACCTCGTCGCGACAAGGCGCGCCACTTGAACAAAACATCAAAATTTTGGATCTTTTCTAAATTTTTTCACAATATCTCCAGAACGGTTGGTTTTACAGAAAATATTATCCTTCACAAATTTAAAGTAGAGTAAATTTGTCACAGTTTGAGCCCAAAATCAGCTCTGTAACTTAAATAGTAACCGAGACACAGGCTTCCAAAAAATCACGATTTTCTCAAAAATTTATGAAAATTGTTATTTTTCGTCAATTTTTTTTGAATATGTCCTAAACTAATATAAGGTGGTTTACTTAACACATACCATTCCCCATAAATGATGTGCTGATGTCAATAAGCGGTGGTGTAGTAGGAACGGCGGATGTTAACTGCCATTTGTCTCACTAACTTGGTTGCGAGGGAATCTCCAGAAATGTTGGTGGCAACTTCGGAAACGTTAAATTCAAGCGTAAAGATAAAGTCATTACACTTGCTTCTGTTAAAAACAGTGCTAAAATTGGGAAAGAAAAAATTTTTGTGGACCCACTAACCCTCTTCCACAGAATTTGTGTCGCCAAACAGTCAGATGAAGACTTGAAAATGTTTTTCTTATTTGAACTGTCACCTTTTCCTTTGTCACTGTCTAATGAAGAGGGGATGCGAAAGGGAACTAAATCGTCCCTGTTTTCAGCGTTCACACCAACCAAAATTGATGCTGTCCAAGGTAAAAATAATTTTGTAGTGGTGGATGGAGGCCACTTACTTCACAAAGTTGTTTGGCAGCGGAACATGAATTTCGGGGACATTTCTAAGAGTTATCTGACATACTTACAAACACATTATGGATCGAACGTAGCCGTAGTGTTTGATGGATATCCTTCTGATGTGAATGGAAAGAGCACCAAAAGTGCAGAGCGCATTCGATGAGCAAACTTGCATTCATCAAATGAGAAAATCTTCAATGAAGCCACATGTCCAAACATTTCTCAAGAACAATCTTTAGCAAATGAAAGAGACAAGGTGCGTTTCACTGATCTCTTGAAAAAGTTTCTATAAAAAGCAAATGCAACAGTTAAACGGGCAGCAGAGAATGCAGACGTACTAATTGTTGAAACTGCTGTTTCTGTTAAATCTCAGTATGACAATATTTTCATGGTGGGCGAAGACATTGACTTTTTAGTCCTTCTAACAGGGTTAGCTCTAGTGAAAGAGAACTTGTACTTCCGAAAATGTGGAAAAAGGAGGACGCCTGATGTGCTATACTCCACAACGTTATTTAAATACAAATTCAGCAGAATGATTTTGTTCATTCACGCTTTCAGTGAGTGTGATACTACAAGTGCACTATTCGGCCATGGGAAAACAAAATTTTGCTCTCTTTTAGAAAAATACCGACACATGGAAGAAAAAATACAAGTATTTTTCAACTCTGAAGCTACCATTGACCAAGTGGCAAAGGCAGGCGAAACTTTTCTGATTCATTTATATGGAGGTAACCACAGAATCTCTGCATGTGATCTCAATCACTTGCGCTACAAGCTATTTACCCAATCAGCAACTAAAGCAAGGTCCACTCTAGCACGTTTACCCCCAACCGTAGATGCAGCACGATTTCATGCCTTAAGATCTTACCTTCAGATACAGAAGTGGTTAGGACATGAGAAAAATCCTCTTGAGTGGGGCTGGGTACCTACCCGATTCGGCCTCTCCCCACGCAGAATGGAAAGAGATGCAGCTCCTGAATCCCTCTCGAAAATTATATCTTGCAACTGCAAGAAAGGGTGCAAGAATGCTTTTGGTTGCCGGAAAGCAGGTCTCATATATTCTTTCCTGTGCACTTGTTCTCTGGGAGAAGCTTGCGAGAACGTGTCAGACATCAATCTACTTGAGGACAGCATTGAAGATGAAGACGACACGCCATCTTCAATAAATAACTTTATATACGAAGATATAGAAGATTTAAATCTTCATCTGGATGAAGAGGACAAGGAGCAGCAGACAGAGCTTGAAGATTTCCGTCTTGGCCCGCCAAAAGTCAAAAACTTTAAATAGCATATATTATATGGTTTATGCCTAACAACTACTGCCCAAGCTTTAACTTTTGTTATACAAACTTAGTACATATTTTTTGAGACTATTTCATTGTTTTATGATGTCAAAAATTTCTAAACCGTTCTTTCGCTGAACAACTGCATATCTTGAAATATAAGTCGTAGAAAAATCCTATAGTGCTTTATTTATAGGAAATTGATCCATATGACGTTTGCTCTAAACATCTTATATTAGTTTAGGACATATTCAACAAAAATTGACGAAAAATAACAATTTTCTTAAATTTTTGAGAAAATCGTGATTTTTTTGGAAGCCTGTGTCTCAGTCACTATTTAAGTTACAGAGCTTATTTTGGGCTCAAACTGCGACAAATTTACTCTACTTTAAATTTTTCGAAGGATAATATTTTCTGTAAAACCAACCGTTCTGGAGATATTGTGAAAAAATTTAGAAAAGATCCAAAATTTTGATGTTTTGCTCAAGTGGCGCGCCTTGTCGCGACGAGGTCGAAAATTTGGATTTTACGACACGCGCCCAACACTAACAACATATCCAAAAATCAAAACTACCCGAACTTTTGCATACCAAAATGTACCATTTTACTGGACTATTTTGTATCTTCCCAAATGTTTATGCTGAGTATATGAAAATTCCTATAAATATTATGCATACTAAACATAACCATATCGGACGGTTTTATCTTATTATCAGTATTCTGTGAAGCGGTGTGGGCCAAAAAGGTTTTTTGTCTTCATCAGTTTGTAGATGGTTTCATAATTGCCCTCAGGACGGAATCTTCAATGTAAAATGTGAATTACAGTTTATTCTTCATATAGTCGAAGTTTAAGGGCAGTCAGTTGATTCTTTCAGGTGAAATTGTAAAAAATGTGAAAACTGAAAGTGTCAGGATACTTTTGGCAATATATATATAACAAAAGAAAACATCAAATTCACGTCATAAAAGAAAACCAAAACAACAAAAAGGAGCATAACGCCAACGTCCGGGACGCGTCATCAGCAAGGGAAATCCCGAACGAGTGTATACATAAATTCGGTGTTTTCTGAACACAAACTCTAGCAATAATGTTAAAAAGAGTTTGTTTCCCCGGAACATCGAACAGAAAACAATAGTTTGAAACAAGGAAACGAAGCAAAAAGACCCAAGTCCAATTGAAAAAAAAAATGAAAATAAAAATAAAAAGCCCATGTCCATTTGAAATAAAACACATGTAACCCAACCTCAAAACCAACAATGCGAAATAAAATGAAGAAAAAGGTGTCAAAACTCACCCAATAATCCACAAAAGAACAAGACAAAGGATTCACATGCTGTTAGCACGCGGCACGAACACTTCGCAACGTTCAAAAGTGCTGACGTGAACTCGCTTATGGCGGTTGACAGTTAACGGTTAACATAACGAGTTTCGGTAAATATTTTACTAGGAGTGAAAAGTGAGTGTCATAAAAGAAAAACAAAAACAAAAAGGAACATAACAACACGCGTCATCAGCAAGGGAAGTGGTTTTGATGTTTTCTTTTGTTAATATTTATCACTTTTCCGTTGTGCTGCTGCATTGGCGCATTCACAGCATTAGTGAAGTTTTTTTCTTCTTCGCATACTTAATTTTTTTTAGAATTTATGTTAATCATATAATATCCATTTCCTACAGTTTACTTCATTTGAAATAGTACTTCTTCGATTTAAGTATTTCTTTGATTAAAACTGTAACTTCTGGGCCTAAGTCTAGGTCAAGTTAACTTCACAGCATTGGTAGAGGCGAGATTTATTTATGTATGTACTGACTACCTTACTTGGCTTCTCTATCTATCGTACCTGTATTCACATACATCAGAAGTATTCTATCGTGCGTAACTGGTGCCTAAGTCAAAGCAAGACTACTCGTTAATAAAATAACAAATTTAATGAAAATAACAATTAAATTAAAATACTAAATCATAAAATAATTATACAGCTAGCTAATCAAATGATACAAGCAAGGAAGAGCAGAGAATGAACAGTAGCAATCAGTCCTTATATACAGTAACAGGCTCGTCGCTATTGGTCGATGGTTGACATCACAGGGCGGATCCTATCTGCATGAAATCACAATTCAGGATGTTGCCAGATGCCGCGATGATGCCACAAAACTAATTTCTGGATTGGTTATTGTATTTGTCTCTGTATGTATGTATGTATATATATATATATTGTGTCAACTACAATGTGACAGTAATGCAACAACCATTGAATTCGTCTTGAAGATCTTACTGTGGTAAAGACAGCGCCTTTTGGGTTTGTTGCAGATAGGCAACACCATGACATAAAGGGTTAAGGTGGTGTAGAAGGAAGATATTCAATAAAGTCTCATAGATGAATCATTATCTTATTTTCACTATCCATATTTCGCACACGAAAATGTAAAAGAGATGAAATAAAGAAAATACCTGGAATATTTTATTGTTCTGATGGAAAGCATTGTACGAGATGGTAATAAAACTAAACGGGGAAAAGTTTTGTGAAAATTAGAATAAACGAAAAATTATAAGTCGGGGATAAAGCTGCTTTTCCTTCGAATAAATCTTTTATTTTCATATATGGGTAACACATAAAATGAGTGGTTGATAATAATTTTCATAGGCATTACGTAACGTAACGCTCTCGATTATCGTCAATAAATATCGCTTAATAGTATATAAATTTATTTTTTCCTCTAAAGGTTTATTGTCTTTGATTGTTAGTGAATTTTGAGCTCCATAGTTTTGAAGTTCAATGGCGATAACTAAATTAACAAGAGCAAAAATTATTTTTATACCCAGGGACGGCTCTTGACTAGGTATTTCGGTACCTGCAGCCCCTCCAAAATTTTTCAATGTGTAAATTTAATCATTTATTTATTTTATTTCGCTTTTATTTTTTAAATCCACAAAAAATTATAGCAATTTCACATTAAAAGCCGTCGATCCTTAAGTGAAACGTAGAGAAAAGCTGAGGCAGAAAAGAAGTCCCGTACTCGTTTTTTTTTTCAATGTCCGATTACACCTCAGTTTCTGATCATAGCTCTCAGAGAAAAGAATAATTACGCAAGAGAGAACTGCGATTTCCTTCAATATTGAATTATGCCTGCGCGCATGCGCAGTTATGGCATGTTTTTAAGCTGAAGGAAGTACTGCGATGAAGGGCAGTGCCAGTGACGTTAAAGCGGAGTTTTTAATGTTTTTCCAAGGCGGAAAATTTTTTCGTAAGCCTGAAATTTGAAAACAAATAAGGACGTGAAAGACTATTAATGATACATAAAAAGTTAAGTGAAAATGGTTTATTTAATGCAATTGTATTTGAATGAGATTTCTTGCAATCCGAATGTTTTTTTTTTCGATGATTTTCAGTTACTAATGTTGTTGAATCTGACAGAAGTTTTCAAAATTTCCGTGACCCCGATATTATTCTGTACGAGCCTATTTTGAATCATGATTCATAGCTGCCTCGACTTCGAATAAAACACGGTTAGTTTCAAGTAACAGAATTTCTGAAAGAATAGCAATAAGTGCATTCCCATTTTAAAAATATCACAGTGCACCTTTAGATAGAAGTAATCGAATAAATAATTTTTTGTCGTCTTGGCAATTCCTATTACTACATCAGAGCTTGAATTCTGCTTTTTAACATCAAAAAAGAATGAAATGTTTTCTGAGGAATACTGAATCGGCATTGGTTACGCGTAGCCGCTTTGATTTCAACGGATAAAACGTTTTTCAATAGTCGCACAAACATCAAGCTAAAAGCTTTTGATGTTTTTGCGGAAACCAACCATGACGGATGTATTTTCTTAAAGTAATTTTTAATGATACTAATAAATAGCATTCGATTATGCTTATTTTTATATTAGTTATACCATGAAATATTTTCTTGTTAACCCTTTATAACGCCGTGGAAAGTATACTTACCACCAAATTCATTAATTTTTAAATGCTTTTTTAAGGTTGACATAAGTTCTCGCCACATTTTTCGATGAAGCAAAAACTAAGGTGCTCCATTTCTTTTCTCAAATCATAACGAAGTGTCTGGACTTGATAATTAATTATTAATTAACAAAATTAATTAACAAAAAAATTAATGTTCATCGAATAAGCTAAATGAAATTCTTTTCTTAAATGAATCTCAATCTCAAAGCCATTTTACTATAACACTACTAGGAAAAACTGCCCTTTAAAAGGTTAATTGATAAGAAAATCATTTTTGTTATGCACTATAATGCCATTATAATGTTCAGCCGCAGGAAGGAAGGAAAAGGAACTGGGAAACAAATTTGGAGCTTAAATTCTCTAAAAAATATGTACCTATTTTAAGTAAAACATGTTATAAGTTCGTTAACTTTGAGTAGTTTAACATCTAATTAATAAAAAAATTAATGTTCATCGAATAAGCTAAATGAAATTATTTTCTTAAATGAATCTCAGTCTCAAAGCCATTTTACTATAACACTACTAGGAAAAACGGCCCTTTAAAATGCTAATTGATAAGAAAATCATTTTTGTTATGCACTATAATGCCATTATAATGTTCAGCCGCAGGAAGGAAGGAAAAGGAACTAGAAATCAAATTTCGAGCTTGAATTCTCTAAAAAATATGTAACTATTTGAAGTAAAACATATTATAAGTTCATTAACTTTGAGTAGTTTAACATCTAATTAATAAAAAAATTAATGTTCATCGAATAAGATAAATGAAATTCTTTTCTTAAATGAATCTCAATCTCAAAGTCATTTTACTATAACACTACTAGGAAAAACGGCCCTTTAAAATTCTAATTGATAAGAAAATCATTTTTGTTATGCACTATAATGTTCAGCCGCAGGAAGGAAGGAAAAGGAACTAGAAATCAAATTTCGAGCTTGAATTCTCTAAAAAATATGTAACTATTTGAAGTAAAACATATTATAAGTTCATTAACTTTGAGTAGTTTAACATCTAATTAATAAAAAAATTAATGTTCATCGAATAAGATAAATGAAATTCTTTTCTTAAATGAATCTCAATCTCAAAGCCATTTTATTATAACATTCATAGGAAAAACGGCCCTTTAAAATGTTAATTGATAAGAAAATCATTTTTGTTATGCACTATAATGCCATTATAATGTTCAGCCGCAGGAAGGAAGGAAAAGGAACTGGAAAACAAATTTCGAGCTTAAATTCTCTAAAAAAATATGTACCTATTTGAAATAAAACATGTTATGAGTCCATTAACTTTGAGTAGTTTAGCATTTAATTAATAAAAAAGCCAAATTAATTAATTAAAAATTTAATTAATGAAAAAATAATTGTAAGTGGTATTTATATATGCCTTTACGCCTTAAAGGATTAGAAGTTACAGCGCACCCACGATTACATTACATGAGACGCCACTGGGTGACACCTAAAATTATGTGGTCAAAAACAATTTTACCAAGTGGATTTCAAAAGAACTCATTCCTCAAGTACGTAAAAGTACTATCCCGCTAACATTTTCTTGCTTTTGGCTGTCGTTTTATGGTATCTTGATTTTGAAGTTTTAAGGCATTAACTTTTAAATTACTAATATAATAGCCCAGATCTGTCTCTCACTGATCCGGTAACGCTCTGACGTCACCAACAATAAAACGCGCGCCATAGCACTGCGAGACGTTAAACAGCATTATTTCATTGTTAGAGAACCTAAATTTCAGTAATTTTAAATTTAAAAAAATAGTTCTAGTTTCAAATTTAATAGCTCTGAAATAGTGAAATAAAATTTGCTATCGATTGACTTAAAATTTATCTCGCTATGATCCATAGTTCCCGAGAAATTTTTAATTATATTAATCATATATTTGAAATTAATTTCCGATTTTTAATAGAAAGTAGTAAATCACGTCAGTGGTATATCACGCGCGTGATATAGGTTGGACTCCATGATTATTTATTGCAATCGTGATGATATAATTTGAAAATATTTTTTGCCAACGTATAACAAGCAGGGAAGTGCTTTGCTTTGATAAGAATTTCGAAAAAGAATTCCTTTGAAATTTTAACTGTTGATTTACGTTTGACAAGCTGAGAATTTCATGGTTATTGAATTATTATGTGTGTACATATTTTTTTACTATAATTTAGTATTTTGCAATCATGAATCAGTTTACTCTATTTTTTTACGATGGATACCGACGAAGAACCCATCGCAAAAAGATGGCGGATGACAAAGGAAAGGAAAGCAAGATGGTTAGCGAGGCAAAGCCAGGAATCGCTGGACAGGAATCGTGCATTAGATGCAGTCGCTTATAGGAGACGCATCGAAGCCGAACCAATGTTAAACATTTCTGCCGCATATATGTCTATTTAAACAAGTCAAATTTGATGGGAAATCTCTCGAATGAAGAGGCAATTTGCACCCGTCATACCATGACGTGTTATTTTCTATTAAATTAATAACAACAAATAAATAAATAAATAACTATCTTCACATGAGTTCAAAAATTATCTTTTCGTTTATGCTGCTCTCAATGCTCTAATATTTATCTACAATATTTTATAAGTTTAATTTTAGTCATGAGAAATGACAAGTAAATATGATATGAAATAACAAAATTATTATACGAACCTGCAATTTGGGTGTAAAGATGTCATTTAATTCTAATTAATACAGCTCGTAGCGCTTCGAGTTACCGCATCAATATTCACATAGTATTTCAGGTTTTTTTAATACCATTCGGGAGATTAAAGTCGACATTAGTCGAATTTAGAGGTTTTACAGTCATCAAAACCTCGACGACGGGCATTTTAGAAGATACAATAATTTCTCTAAAGATGCATCACATTAGTTTAGTTGTATTAACGTCCCGTTTTGAAGTAACACGAGGACTATTTTGGGACGGACCTCGTAATTTTGAACCACGGTCAGAAGACGAGGACGACACCTGAGCTGGCAGCCCCCTCTCCAATCTACCGCACCACACCAACGACTCTCCACACTGTATCTGCGGAAAGTTGGGTGATGCAGATCATTATATCTTCTCCTGTTCCCTCACCAAAGAGTTCCATCTAATTAAACCCGCAGATGAACACAAAAAAGCGTGGTTTAACAATCTCTTAACAAATAGACAGGCTGTCACCAAAATGGAAGGCGCTTTCAGGACCAGCAGGAACATTTGCGATACACTGACCCGGGAGAGAGACCATAACTGACTCCAATGATGTCTTGAGGGTCCGTGTTACTTCTATCTTATCATATTGAAAGACTGTTCTTACTCTTTTTATCTTTTACCATTTTGCCAAGGACTTTTCACTTGACATCTCCTCTCAGGATTGGTTTTTATTTCACACTTTCTACAGTTCAGCATTCTGTGCTCCTGACTTCCCGCCTGCTGAGTCTTTATTTTTTTTTATTATTTACATGAGTTGAGCTTTTTAAGAAATACTTTTTATTTTTTATTTAATTTTTCACTGAATGACAGTTCTATAGGTTTATAGCGCTCTCCACTTGTTTATGCGTTTTTTTTAACTTATTGTACCCTGTCGGTTCCTTGGTGTGGGATTCTCTTGGCGCCCTATGGCAGCTATTGGTCCATTGGCCCCGACAATAGATGACTGTTCCAATTCCCATGTCTCTCCGCAGTTCTGGAAACCTTTTGCCACGTTGTCAATGTCCTAACGTTGTTTAGATTTTTTTGGGGGGAGATGGGGCTATGCATTCTACTTTTTGACCTTGTTTTTATTTTTAGACTACAAAATTTCATTCCTTTTCCTCCCCCATTGGCCGTTTTTATCCTGTATAGGACATAAAGTAATTTTTAACTTGCGCAGTTTTACTCAAAAAAACATTCTGTAACTGATAATTTGATATTCCCTTATACGCGGGACGTGCATTACCGTTGACTAACGGAATTTATTCCTCTCTATCTCAGAAGTAATTATTATTATTATTATTATTAATTTATGTATTTTTAATTCTATGTTTGGTACAGTTTCTATTTGTGTTTTGTGTGTCGTTTGATGTGTAATATTGTTTGTGTATGTTTTGTTTTTATACTAGGGTGTTTCAATATTTGACCTTTTTATATATCTGATTTTTACTGCTTTTCCTGTGTTTATTTGTTTGTTTCTTTTTCAATACTCGTATCTATTTTTATATATTTTTACTGTTCCTTGTTTGCCCGAGCAGTAATTCAAGCTATTTTCTCACCACCGAGGTGGGTCGAACCATGTTTACACTCCCAGCTCTCTTGCATTTAAAATTACTGCCCCTGTTCGGGCAATGCCTGTATCATTTTTTTTATTGTACCCAATAAATCCCGTCCTCCACATGCTGGTGGAGGTCTCCCCGCTGGTCCTCTACCGGCCTTACACCATTTTTGGTTAGGCCGGGTCAGTGTGGGTATTTTTGCACCACACCAACGGGAAGCGTTTGGCCCCTACGTATGATTTAGCGTGCAACAGGTCCAATACACGACGGACCTTCCGTGGAATCGGGTTTCGAACCTGGAACCCTTCGGCCCCAAAGCCGAAATCTTACCACTAGGCCACCGCAGCCCTGAGATACATTACATATTATTACGAATCTGCAATATCTTTTTCCTGCTATGTTAGTCTTGTGGTAGGAAAGAGATTTACGGAGATTCTTAATGGATGTCAAATCAATTCACCCCCGATTAAGCGACAATTTTCGCAACTTTAGCAGCAAAATATAGGTTCTGGAAAATGCAAGAATTATGTTCCTATCTCTCTTAGGAACCGAAGTCTGAAGATTCTTATGGAGAATTCCATGTGACATCGCGCCTTGTCGGAAAACTATAGAAACCCGAGGTGCTCAAACGAGTTTATCTGTCTTTGGAATTTTGTTCGCAGTGCGAGCTGGTAAGCTGAGAGACGCTGAGCGGTACTGCTGTTACAGTTACTGATTAGTGATTTGCTATCTTTTTGTGTTGTTAATTTCTAAAAGTTTTGTTCTCTGTCTACATCGTGTTTTCTGGAATATTTGTGGAATAAATAATATGATGATAAAACTTGTATCAATTAAATTCAGTTTTAATTTTGCAATTGTTCCAAAGAAAACAATTAATTCGTAGGTCATAGAACAAGCACATCAATAAATTATCTAATGCACATAGTATGTTTTTCTTATTAAAATTAATTACGTTGAATATTGACACGGAATAAATAATTGTCAAACTTACAAAACGTACAAACCGAATCTTACGTCGCCGAAGAGGAATTCGTTTAATATTTGTTGCTGAAATATGCTTGCCAAAATTGGTCAAAACATCTTTGTGTTTTGTTCTTTGGCGAGATGCAAGAAAATTCTAGATTCGTGCATTTTAAGAATATTATCATAAAATATGCAACCATTTCAAAACTTTTATTGATTGTTTTATCAATTGTTAATAGATAGAGACTGTATTTTCATTCATCTTTTATAATTAATCAAAACGCTCTGATTTTCGTACATTAAGTATCGGAGAACAATTCAAGCAAAATATTAACCACAAAAATTCTAAATTCTAAATATAATAAACATAAATTTTAAAGCTTTAAATGCATATAAATTGTAAAGCTGTTCTCGTCTTGCGTCGATGACTTGAATGATACTTAATTGAAATTAGAAAAATAAATTAATGATGTAATTTCTTTTTAATATTAAGAAAATCATTTTATTTAAATCATTCTATTTTTACACATACATTTTTATATTTTGACGTGTTTCATGTTTGTAAGTATGGAATTTCGTAATCGAATTTTCATTCACTCCCTGACCGGCTTGAGTTCTGAAATTTTGCACACGTTTATGTTCTCGATAACAATACAATATTTTAGTATTTTTTCAACTTCATTATCAGCTAATCGATTCATTTCACTTAATTAAATTTTTATTCCATACGAGTAGCGCCACCTGGTAGTAAATTTCACAAAAAATTAATTTGATTTCTAGGTTCCATAATTTTTGTAATAGCGAAATATAAATTCAAGACTAAAAAGTAAAAAATGAAAATATTTATAAAAAATATTCAGTACAATAAGAAAAATTGGACTTTAGAAACTTTTTTTATTAGTTAGGTATGTTATGAAATGATTAATTTTGAAATCGTTCAAATTGATGCATTGGATCTAAAGTGAAAACAATTTTAAAATGTGTGTTCTCTTTGCATAGAAAAAGATAAACTGAAATTGGTCACGGTTTTCTAAAAGAATGTTTATCTTAAATCAGTTTTAGTTTAACAAACTTTAATACATTTTTTTAACTTTAAAATTTCATTTTAACTTTTTTATTTAGATACCAATGAAGTTATAATTATTAATTTCATTTATTTCTCTTCGCTGCAAATACTTTGTTTTTCACTCACAAGAAAGAGAAATTTATTATATTAGTAATATAAAGAAAGTACCTTCTAGCCCCCAGGCGGCAGTTATTTCGTAGGGCAAGTCCCTCTAGTTGTTCATAAACGAACTAAAATGCTGTCGGGCTACGCGAAATTTCATTCCAAGTATGTACCCAAAATAAACAAACCTCCTAAGCTTTTGATATTTCTTCAATTTCGAGTTCTGTTTTTGTTTTCTCATCGTTAAAACCGAGAAACGGAGACAATATTTTTATCAGCCATTCGCCATTTCGCGCCAAGATCGAGTAATCATCTGGATCGTCTTCCCATTGGCTGCGAAGAGAATGACGTGAGCGAGAGGGCGGTGCTAGCCGAATGTGATTCAATTAAGGACCGGCGGATTCTTCACAATTTCCATTCGAAGCTGGCGAAGAATGTGTGCTTTGTTTTAATTAAAGCAATTATTTATTCCTCTATTTGGAAACAACACCTCGCTAAAAACTTTCAACCAACTCTGCACAAGAAGGTAAGCGTTTTCTTTTACATTAATGGCTATATCTGAAGAAAATATTATCCGAGAGTAATTTTTGTTTAAAATTTGGAAATTTGTTGTCTTACAAGAAAATTTTTGCGTGATTTGCAATGAATTGTTGGTTTGGCGTGTTAGTCAATCCTTGAAATAAAAATAGCTGATAGTAAAATAGCATTTTCAAGAATTTTACAGCTTGTATTTTACAGCTTACTCTTAACCTTTTAGCAGAAAAACAACAATCAAAAAGCTCCTTTTTTAAAAAAAAATATCGAATAGATTTAACGATTTCAAAGCCTGATGGAAAAGAATTCTCTAAAGTGAAAGATCAAATTAAAATATTTCTAAATTCATTTAGAGTTTCTTTTAGAATGTCGAAACTTCACCTAAAAACTGCGTTATGTATCTATAAAAATCCCCATCTTCACAAAAGAAAATTTGTGGGAAAAGTGGACATTCTGTCATATATAGGATTTAAAAAATAAAATGCGTGGCTTTCGAAGCATTTTGGCAGTATATTTCAGTATGCAAATAATGGGCATAAAATCTTTGAAAAAACGCGTATTTTTGAAAATGGAAATGGCACTTTTGCAACTACACAATGCAATTAAAACCTTGGAAAAGATTACAATTTATTTTAACTGTTTCACTGCTGCCTGTCTGTAAAAAGTCGTCTCTGCCTTACACTATCAGGCACAAATATATGCTGTGTGACAATCTTACAGTAACACTGCCCCTGTAAAACTTGTTTTTTAGTATCTATAGTTAAGCATTTGAGAAACCAACTACCACGCGCGGCTTTTGCCGATCTAAGCAATAGAGTCAGGGTAAATTTTCAGTTTATTCATCTCCAAGGCAAATGATAAATTTGCTTAACTTTCAGGTTTATAATTTATGGCAGTAGTCCATAATAATTATCATAGAACGTAAAACAAGTGTCAAGATGTTCGCTTAGTGGAAAAATGCATTTGAGGTTTTATCAAACCTTTCTTTTTGGTGTAAATAATCGACATTTTATCTGTAACACGATACAAAAACATGTTTGTTTTAAAGTCTTCTGTTAAAGCGTGTTTTGCATTTTCATAGAAATACGTTCTTTCGTGTATGTGTCCAGTGCAGTTTATGTAATAATTTCAATATTCAGTCGGTGTAAACACCGGTTATAAAAGTTAACCCTTTAATTCTTTTGTTTTAAGAAAGTGCTGTCGTATAGATTGTGTAAAAGAGCATGGTACATTCTCGTGAGATGCTCAGAAACTCCACGTTATTTTTGCATCGAATTATAACATCTTTAAATGACTTTTGGCTTATAAGTTTGAAAGCATGATAATTCAGTTGATAAAATCTATAAAAATTTTTTATTTATGTTTCTCGCTTTAATTTCTTTCGTGAGCGTGCTGCCTCAGAAACTCCCATTTTGTAAATTTCCAATTATTTTCGCTTTCAACCAAGCAACTAAAACCCATTTCTAATTTCGCACAAAGAGACCGAAGTTCAATCTACAATTTAAATTTTTTGAAAGTTCATGCAAAGACAGTGTACATTTTTATTGTATATCATGAGCATTATCACGTTTACTTTCATTCATTTATTTAAATACAAAGATGCCCCATATTAAATATTGTAGAACATCGTGACTGACGATAAAATAGCTAAAAAATCTTAGTTAATTTGCTCTGAATTTGTTTACTAGAAATATACATATAAAATCTCGCGAGAGTTGGATTAAATTTAAAATTTATTACCGGCTTCATACTGTAAGAGAAATGAATGCTTTCACTTAACTTCGAAAGAAATGAATAAAACTTTATATTTTTTTACATTGCTTTGTAATTTTTGCATTAAATGTAAAAACTGATTTCCTTACATATTTATTATCCCGCGCCAAAATTGTATTGTTTTCGGCGAGTGGTTGCTGGCGTCTATCGAAATGTATAAGAATCTAAAAAACAACTGTGTCGTCTCAAGTACGCCGGAATGCCTGTCAGGCGGACGTTTGGGGGAAAATGGAGATCCTCTTCGTTTTAGAAGTTGGCATTTTCACGTACAGTATATTAAAAAGATAGCAATAATGGAATGAGTTCTTGAAATTGGCGCATAAAAACAAGTCATATAAAACAAAATTTTAAAGTCAATTCCTGCTTATGTCAGCCATCTACACGCTTCGTCACTGACGGTATTTATTCCTAAATTTATATCCTGCTAAATATCTTATATAAGAGAAATTTTTTCTCCCATATAAAACTAAAATTAATTAATTAAATTTAATTAATGAATTAATATTTGAAAAAACTGTATTAACATCAAGTGTCATCCACTACAAGTTTACAAAATGTATTTGAACTTGAGTGGATGAATAAAAAGTATTTTATTAACGATTGAAAATATGAACAAGATATATATAGGGAGAGTGTGAACTAATAGTAGGAATTGAATAACAGCATGTTAGTCATTCTTCATGGAAGTTCCCTTCATTAGATGTGTACTGTTCTGTTCAGATGTATTGCACTTTCAGGGAATCCAAAGTACAGTAAAACATGAATTAACCCTCATCGTCCGGACCAGGGCTGTGACGTATAATCGAATAGACAGATAATTGAAATCTCTTAATACACATGTACAGTAAACGTTGTTTCACTGCTGGCTTGGGACGAAAACGAAAATAAAATCCTTTGAAAATGAACAATACATACATATTGTATTTAATTTTACAAAACAATCAATATGAGCCTCAATTTAAAACTAAAAATGTATAGAAATTTTTTGGAATACAATAAACATACCTTTTTAGACGATGACGGATAATAGAAATCTCTTAATACACATGTACAGTAGACGTTGTTCCACTGCTGGCTTGGGACGAAAACGAAAATAAAATCCTTTGAAAGTGAACAATACATACATATTGTATTTAATTTTACAAAACAGTCGATATAAACCTCAATATCTATATATTAATACGTGAAGAAAAAACTATGTACCCCTTTTTAAGCACATTGCGCGCACGGAGGAGTGAGAGATTTGGCATAGTTAAAGTTCATATGGAGAAGGAATGCAGAAAGATAAAATTTATATAATATGCGTTACAAATACAGTAAATTAAATAAAATATAACGTTCATTGTTTACGTTCATACACTGTAAAAAATTAGCGGAGTAAATTTGGAATGAATGCGGAGTGGATGATTTGTAATTGATTTAATCCCTCCGCAGTGAAATCCACTCCAAGAGGGAATTAATTCAGGTTATTTATTAAAAAAACTCTTCGGAGTGAAATACAAAATGCGGATGATTTAAATCTTTCAATGTCAAACACATATTAGTCTGTGGTCAAACAGTCGCACAGAGTAGAGATTGTCTCTAAGGGATTTATATATAGTATGTATTACTAATACATTAAATTAAATAAACCAAAATATTCATTGTTTACGTTCATAGTGAATGTCAAACACATAAAAGTCTGTGGTCAACACTCGGATGACATTTATTTTTTTAACCTCCCGGTTTTTTTGTTTCAATAAAAAAAATATATAAAATAATATGAAGCAAGTATTCTTTATTTCATTTTTTGTATTAATTTTTTATTTTAAATTAAATAATTTGAAAAAGATAGGCAAATTAACTGTGTAGCCTTGGCGAAACCTGGCCAGTATAGCAATATAAAAACCCCAAGGAAATGTCAAAAAACGCGTTATAGCTTTTTAAATATGACTTAGTCAAGCTATACCTGATTTTTCCTATCGTTCGTATTTTTCAAATAATTAGAAAATTAATGCATAATGACGCACTTGTACACGCTCGCAGCTGACGCAATAGAACAAAATTCAAAAAAATTATATGCAATGATTATAGAGGTATACTTTTTGACAAAAGAACATCAATAACGTTCAAACTTAAAAATTTAATGAATTACGGTCGAATTTCGACCGCTTGGCGACGTCTAGTAAAAATAAAAACGTATAGAAATGTATTGGAACACATATACATACCTTTTTAGACGATGACGGATAATAGAAATCTCTTAATACACATGTACAGTAGACGTTGTTTCACTGCTGGCTTGGGACGAAAACTAATATAAAATCCTCTGAAAGGGAAGAATACATACACATTGTATTTAATTTTACAAAACAATCAATATAAACCTCAATTTAAAACTAAATATGTATAGAAATGTATTGTAATACAATAAACCTACCTTTTTAGACGA
>BGPR01011603.1:17667-47934 GCA_013235015.1 Araneus ventricosus | reverse complement strand
ACTTGATAATGGAGAATCAGCTAGTGCTGATACAGAAGATGTATTAAATGTGGGAAATACAATTTATCATTCTACTGCTCTACAATCTTTGGAAACTTTATAAGATTATATGGGACAAAGAGGATTTGATTAAGGTGACATTACTGCGATTCGTAAAATATGTGTCGATGCACGACAAGAGATGAACAAACAGCAGAAGCAAAGATGCATAACAGACTTTTTAAAGCAGTAAGTATTAAAAGGAAAATTCCTAGTTTGATGTTATACAGCATGCAAATGTAAGTAATTTTTATATTTTTGTATTGTTGTTGATTTTTCTTTAATAAAATGGAGTTTTCGGATTATCCGTCTTTTTCTATGGTCCGTGCGATCCCTCCCGGTGATTAACTCGGATAATCGGGTGTGCACTGTATTCATAATTTTATGTATGTATTTGTATATATTATGTAATAGAATTGAATCATTTTTTAAAAAAAAGTTTGAGATAATTCTCTGATGCATCAATGCCTGTTGAATTTGACTTCCTGATGCTTTGACTATATAAAAACGGTCCTTTTCAGGGCCAAAAAATTTTAATCCTTCTTGATTAAAGTGAAAACATTAAAAGGAAATCAGCTTTCGACTTTTATTTATTCATAATACTGTCTTTTTTCATGTTCATAATGATAAGATGTAAGACCACAATCTCTTTATTAATAATATTAAATCTAATTTGCTTTTAGAGATAGTTTTTAGAATAATTATATCTGTTTTAATTTTACAACTCTTATTCATTTGTGTATCACTTTCATAATTTTCTTTGTAAGTTTTATTTGAAGAAAAATTTCTTTTTGAGTCTAAAAATATTTTATTCTGTGATGATTTAAATTAAAGCACCGGAAACAAAATAAAGCTGATTCATATATATATAAATATTTTACAATATTTTTACTAGGCCCCCTTTTTTTTATTGTAGCGAGCGAAGCGAGCAAGGTTTGCGTAGCAACCCAGGAAGATTGTAACGCAATCCTCCTGGGGGTGTGCGAGCCGGGGGCAGAACCCCCTAGTACAATATATTATCCTTCTGAACACTTCAAAAATTTCATTCCTGAATATAGAAAAAATGATTTGAAAAGTTTCTATTATTATTCACTGTCACAGTCAGAACATCCTTGCATCCTCACTTAATAAATGAACAAATTTGCACTACATCACTACACTAAAAAATAATTGATATACATTTTTAATGTAATCAATCTGTAAATCACTGTCACTATTTGTAAAATTTTAACATCTTATTATTATTAAACACACTTTTCTTTATTCTTCTTTAATTTGATGTTTCACATTTTTTTATTGAATGATTTAATTATGTTAATTTGATAAATCCTGTGCTCCATAATATGTACCTAATCCAGTACAATTCTGTAATCAATATTCTAGTATGATACCGGTTTTGGTTCCAGTTTCATACTGGAACCAGCATCACACTAGGCCCGGTGTTTTATACTGGAACCAGTATCGTACCGGATCCAGTATCATACCGGAACCTTATACCGGCTTATAAAACACCGGTTCCAGTATGATACTGGATCCGGTATATGAAACACCGGTATATATTTTTTTTATACCGGAAAAGAAATTTTTTCCAATAGGCAATATTGTATTGAAGAGATTGATAATTAAATTGCATATTAATACGAAATACTTGTTTTATGATTTTATCCCGACATTTTCACGAAAAATCTACGGCGCGGAACCGAACTGCGCCTTTCTTATGTTTTATTTAGAGTAGTTTTGATGGCGCCATCTGTTGACAGTATATAGAACTACATTTCGCCTATGCGCAGTAAAACATTATTTTCTACAAATGCTCATATTTCCCGTAATATTCAAATATTTGAATTCAAATTTTAATACAATGTTTCTTTTATATATTGTCAAGTATTCTGTAAGTTTCGTACAATTCGAAAGAACTGATGAAACAAAATTAATTCTATCGTAACTTCCTTTTAATAAGGGACCGTTCAAATATTATGTAAGCATGTTTTTGGTAATTTTTGAATTCCCCCCCCCCCCCCCTTGTTAGCAAAAATAAGCAAATCGCAACCCCCTCTTATAATTACGTAAGCAAACTGCAACCCTCGTTCTTTGTTTTTCACAAAACGTATAACAGTAATAATCTAATTTTAAAAAAATTTAGGATTTATTTCAAATAAAAAACTCTAACTCGGCTCAAAATTAAAAAACAATTTTTTTAGGATTTGTGGTTTGAGAATATTCGTTATTTTATTTTATTTCTGCTTCCAATTAAATTGTTTTTTTAGTACATACTAAGAAGATGTATTGATTAGCAACGGATTCGGAAACCCTTTGCGCATGCGCCGGGCGGAGTTATTTTCATCAAAATAGGGGGAAAGTGAAGACTGGAAGTGTGATGTTTACATTTTACTGGGCGTGATCTAACAAAGAACTCCGGAAATGCGCTCATATCACTCGTTGCCTGACACCCCTTTCTGGTGTAAAATCGTTCAAAAGTGTTAATCTCGGAATCCGTTGATGAACAGTAACTTTAAACCTGACTAAGAGTATATTTTTTATACTCGAAATATTCAATGAGTTACAAGTTTGTTGTAATATGTTTATTTGTGCTTGCTTGGAAAATCGTATTGTCACAATACAACATTTTGGTCCCTTTCATTCCAATCTCATTATTGGAAATAGTAGCAAGTTCTTAGAAATAAGCCTCATGCATCAAACATTATTATGAGCTGTCACCTCCAGCTATTATAAAGAAAAGATATTATTATCCATTGTGTTCAATGATCATTCATCCTATCTATCGTTTGTGATTTTCTTGTGTGGTTAAAATGCTTGATCTCAGAACATCATTGAAAAAAAATTAAGTTTAATTTTTTTGCCATGTTTAATTTTTTTTCAAATTTAATTTTTTTAATTAGATTATTTTTGCAAGTTACCAGAGATTTTCGGAAATAAAGTGATTTTAATGTCTTACGTAAGCATCACTCATACCCCCTCTCCCCCCCTTGTCAGCAAAAATAAGCAAATCGTAAACTCCCTCCCCCCCCCTTAGGTGCTTACGCATTATTCGAACGGCCCCTAATAACCGAGTTCGGTATAATAAAAAAGAAAGGAAAGCTTTAAATTCCCATAAAAAATCCACTGAAAATGAAGAAATAAATTAATTTTGGTATTGCTATTAAATCATCATTGCCCACGTGTGGATGAATCAGCATAAAAAAAGCAGGAAACCGTTGAAAAAAGCTGTCTGAGTTTTTTTGTTGCCTGTGGAAAGAATATCTTTTAGCACGTTGCCGACATTCCTGAAGCGTTAACGATTTCTTTTGAACGGCTTTTGTAATATACATAATAACCGGCTATTATTCACACTAACCGGAATTTTTACTTTAACCATTACTTATGTATATTACGGGTAAACCATTAATCTTCTTTTTAAAAAAACGTGAAAAGCGTTTTGTACATGCAGTGCAAGGTCTAAGGCGAGGAACAAAGAATGAAAGCTCATGATAACTCAAAACTGCATGAAAACGTACTAAAAATGATCGAAAACACCTGCGACGCCAAGCGGATAAAAAAAAACCGCGATAAAATGAATGACTTATGTTTCCTTGAACATCTTTTCGAGAGTAATCTTCAAAATGTTTGAAGTTTCAAACTGAATTGAAACATCAAATATTGGTATTTTACGAACGGAGAATAAATTTTAGAGAAGGCTAGCTCTTCAAAAACGTTATATAGAAAAACAAAGA
This sequence comes from Araneus ventricosus, assembly GCA_013235015.1. Taxonomy (NCBI): domain Eukaryota; kingdom Metazoa; phylum Arthropoda; class Arachnida; order Araneae; family Araneidae; genus Araneus; species Araneus ventricosus. The sequence goes on along the minus strand of BGPR01011603.1, from coordinate 44,164 downwards.
AACAAAACTTATCTTTATTTTTTTGTAAATACGACTTCTTTTCTTTTAGTTTCATGCTTTTGTCATGTTGTATTGACAAAATTCTTTTTGTATTTACTCGCTAAGATACGAATTTTATAAACATATTCAAATTTCTACAATTTCTACTTCTTATATTTAAAAATCCATTTTATTTAAATCCATTTTATTTAAATCCACATTTATTTTAATCCTAATTATTCATAATTTTCCTTTTTTTGACTTAAAACTTGCGTTCCTTGTGTGCTATATTAGAAATATTGTTTGATATTTTGCAACTCATAGCGTGAAAGCGAAACCAAATTCACGGCTGTTTTTCCTTTCCCTTTTTCTGGACCTGTTCCTGTGTTTTGAACCCAATTATCAAATCCACATTTGTGAGTTTCACTACGCAACGAGTCCTTTCGGAAAGTTACAAAAAGAATCCGATGTCACTGATTTTCTTTCTAGAGCGGAAATGTGTGCATTCTTTACTGACACCTGACCTGTTTTTGAGATTCGAATCTCCTTGGGACAGCGGTTTCTCTTGGTCAGCCGGAAATGCATCTCCACTGGATATTTACAATATGACAGGCTCTACGCCCATATTTCCGCTCCACCGTGACAGTTTGTCGCTATAATTTCTTAAAGTTAAGCCCTTTTTCCAATTAAAGGAAAATTCTTTGATTGGCTGTAGATAACTTGGAGCTCGCTTCAGTTGGTCAAATTATCAGCGATAAAAGTCAGGCTTTAACCACTCGAAAATCCACCTTAGTTGCTTGGCGAATTTTGCTACGCTTGGCGAGTAAAACTGTAGTTCTGCTCTAGCTTTCTCAATATTCTAAATTGGCTTGGCTGGCAGGGTATTGGTTTCACCTGGAGATTCAAAATGGCTGGTTTGTGCGTTGTGGAGAAGAAACGAAGATGATCGTTTTTTGGAAAGACAGATTTTTGAGGAAATAAGCAGCAAGGAGAGACGTTTTTTAGATGCAAATTCACCACTAATTGCTGAGAGACAATTCTGCCAAAGAACTTTGCTTAAACAAATTTTAGCCATGACGCAGGCGGTGCTGGCCGTTGCGTCGTTTATCGTGTACGGCAGGCGTGTTAGGCCTAAGAAAATCTTCAAATCAATTTTCCTTCCGAACTGAGGCTCCGCTGGTCAGCAGAAAAAGAACATTATGAGCTGCAGTCTACTCCAGCAAATGAGTTTTGCATAACACTCAGAGCCAGAACTCAGGAAACTGAATAGTTCTGCAGTTATCGTGTTTCCGTGCACTGCAGATTCCATCCGGAGCGAATGCCAGCCTTCCAGCAGTTCCGCGGAATCTCCAACTACATGTTCTCGTCTGCCTTCCGAGCTTAGCGCTCCTGTTGATTGCCAGTGAACACACCTGAAGAGGATCTGATGCCCGAGATTCACCCATAATTCATGAGCCACGACCAGCTTCTCCAGGCAATCATTCCAGTAGTGTCATGTACATCATGCTATCGTCTCTAACCTAACACACCTGTAGACGACAAATCCTCTTCAAGGTGAAAGTCACAAATCCCTGGATTGAAAGGCGCCGTGCCAGAATCAGCCAAGATAAGTAGTGCATTACATTAAAATGAATTTATTGGAAAAAAAACAAATTTCATAAGATTAAACTTAAATAAATTAGGCAAATCTACTGCAGCTGAAATTGGCTTTCGCTCAAATGATTCTAGGACTGATTAACTATTTTCTTATTTAATTCTTTAATATTTTTTCCGGCAGTTCTAATCAGTCATTGCAACTTCGCGAGCATTTCACCACAGCGATGTGACAAGAGGTGGGGGAGGAACGAGAACTAGCTTGTCGCTTCTTGTTACAGAGATGAAAAGCCAACTGCTGAGAATATTGGCTCTTTTAACGTAGCGGCGAGTAATAAGCGATTTCGTCTCTCTTTCTTGACCAGCGCTATCATTCCGTGCGGTGCTTTTCTTTACAAGCGAATTATTTATATACGCAGAATTTTGTACCTGCTTTTAATTTTTAAACGATAGTAGCATCGAAATGTTTTTTTATAAAAAACAAAACAAACAAAATTTTTAAAGATCAAGAATTATTTCTACAGTTAGTTGGGTAAACTCTTTTTTCACAGCCGATATTTTTTTCCCTTTTATTGACTAAATCTATATGTATCTGAATGAGTACGACAAACACAGATTTCAGTTTGTATCCTTCATCAGCCGCATAAAAAAAGAAATTTTCATATGAAAAAGAAAAGATTCCTTTGCACTTATATGTCCGTTTACGACAGTTGCAATAAATTAATTTTGTGCTGCAAGAGATATTTAGATTAAAATTACGAAGTTCGTCTTTAGAATATTTTAAGCAATTTACAGACGAAAATATTCTATACTTATTAATTGTTTTTTGATCATGGGAGCTAGAGCGATTGCAGGAAAATCGTTCTAAAAGATGAGTGTTCGTGATCTAGAATAGGCGAACTATAACAGAGTTATCCAACTCAGCACCTATTGTAAACAAGTTGACGCCATTTATAACTTTCAGGTTGGCAAAATCTTTATCTGCTCGCGAATGATTTGTTAAAATGCAAATGCTTGAATTTAGTCAGTTCTTTAGTTTGTCTTCGTTTTGGTTATGTTTAGCATATTACTTTGTAAAAATAAAATTACTTGGAGAGCCAGGGGCTCAGGTAAAGTTTTTCACGTTACTTTGAAATAAATATATTCTGTTTTATTAAATTGCGAGTAGTTTCTGTGAATCCACAGCAACAGTTTAATTTTAAAATCTATTCGCATCTTTCAGGAGGAGAAGGAAACTCGACCAGTAGCAAAACAGTGTTCAGTCAGATGTTAGTTGACATGAGCAGTTATGGCTGTCATGTGACTGTGGTGTCAATTAAATTTGCTCTATTAGGAGCAACCTTATCTGCATAGTTTTTGCGAAAAATATCACTTAGGACACTTTTGATAAACATTATTTTCTTACTAAAATCGACGCATCAGGCATTTGATGAGTATTCGATTGAAGGTTTTGGACAAAAATCGGTGAAAAGGTTTAAAAATAGAGAGAAATTATTTGTTGTGATTTGAAACTCGGAATTTTTTTACTGTTAAATCTATTAAATGAAATTGATTCCTTGAAGAACAGAATTTTCAATGAATGCTAGGCAAAATGGATATTTTGGTAATCTTAAAATGAGTTTATCTTTATCATATTAAAATTATTCCGTGCAATATATTGTTACGAAGATATAAAGTTGTTTCCCTAACATTCTAATTTTAAGGTAGGAAAGTGAGTTTTACAATGGTTTTACTGGGAGCCAAGCCAATGAACCTCGACCTTGGCGATCATTTCGGCGGCTTGGAGAGAAACTGGGCGCTTTTGGCGACAAAAGCAATCTTCTAGAAAATTCATGAATTGTGAACTTATCTCTACTAGGAGCGGGAAATATCAAGAACCTTCTGGAGATTACTACGTAGCGTCACTTTCTATTGGAGTTTGGTCAGCAGTGAAGCTGGCGAATTGAGAGACATTTGAGCACTATTGAAGTGTCTAATATGTATTGGTGATCTCTATTGTTAATTTATACAAGTGCTGTTCAGTTTCGTTACCTACGTTAGTGCTTTGCTGAAATCTTCACCAAATGAATAGTATGTTTTTTATTTCACTGCTTGTTGGGCTGCATTCACGCGCACTCACAAGACAATTTCTGTAACAATATAAATAAATTAATTTTTGTTGAGTCTACGTTTCTTCCTTCAATCGTTGCTTACGTTTTTATTTATCTAAATCGTCCTTTTACAGCGACAATAAAACAACCCTAATTTGACCACATTGAAACAATGAGAGTGCTTTACCAATCCATTAATTTTTATTGCGTTTGAAATGAAATCTGGGAAAAGCTAGCGTCTGAGCCTTCGAAGAGCGTCTTTATTGAGCAACCGTTCGAGCGACGACGTTCTTTCCGACGATCCTGTAGCGGAAGGGCAGGCGCAGTCTTCTCTCCCTTCTCGTCGGCCACCTCGTAGCAGTGGCACTTAGTACCTGAAGAACGTCCCCTTGCAGCAGTTGTGCTTCTCCTCCGCCCTCAAAGGAAACTCGTGCAGTTGCGTTCTGCAGTCAATAAGAATAAATTTAATGAAAATGATTTTTTAAAACACAATGTAGCGTCCAGACTGCTGAGTTTACCACTAGAGCCGTCACCCGAGTCGGCTTACGCACGGAAAATAAATTTCTCCGCTCGGGACTGCTCCTTCCTCACCAGGGGAAAAGAAATGAAGAGAGAATTTTGGCGCCAACCAAGCCAGCGAGTGCCTGAATTGCGCTGTTATATAGAATGTTTTATTTCGCTTATATATAAATGTAAATTGCTGTACATAGTTGTATATTTATTTCAAAGTAAAGAATTAAAAATGAATCGAGAGTCTGTTTGTTACAACTCCTTTATTCATGTATTAGAAAGTACAATTTTATTTTAGGTATTTTCTATTATTTAGTCTTAAATTTATAATTCATTATCTCTATATATAAAAAAGCAATTTTTGTGAGAATGCATGTTTTTTTTTTGTTCTTTATGCACGCCCAGACCTTTTGATTTACAGAGATTACATTTGGTACAGTGATGGCTTAGCAGAAGAGGGAGCTAACGCCGATTTTTTTTTTTAAAATTTGAGTTAGGTATCTATTTGGTTCATTTTAAGTGGCTAATTCAGGCCTTTTTTCGCCTATTTCCTTTTTTTCCTTATTATTATTCAAATTCGCGCAGGAAGAAAAGTTATTTTTCAAGGTGTTTAATTTTCTTTTTTCCAAACTTCTCGCATTTTCATTCAAACCATACTGCTATAAGGTGATAAAAAAGGCTAGATATGAAATTTTCCAAAGGAGATTTACATTTGTTGAAGAAAGTTAGAGACACTATTTGGAAAAAAAGAAACGGAGTGGGGGTCATATGAAAATATTTGGATCCCGAGCAACGCCGGGTTATCAGCTAGTTATAAAAATTGTAGAATCCTGAAATCAATTTTACTCAAACTCACTACCAGCCACTGATATTGAATCAAAAATTAATTATCGGTTAATCGAATAAATGAATTCAGTTCTTAAAATATTAAAATAGTGTATTGTCGTGGTGAACACACAAGCTTACAAAATTTGAAAACCCTCGCACATCAGGAAGTGAGTGAAAACTAGATCACCAAATTCCATCCTTGCGGAAAACGGGAACAAGTCAAGTCAAGAAAAAATACATAGAAGTATGGCATATGAGCGGTGAAGGTTGCCGATGTGCCGGGTAAGATTTAATCACAGGCAGAGTGATGACTGTGGCATAATATCCTTGCTGCCATCAACACCGTACTTCACGTTATCATAGACAAATTGACAATTTTTCTTGGCGCAATTTCATGTGCCGTCGCCAAATACCGTTTAGGATGTGCAATGCACTTTTTATTGCTCTCTTGCGCATGCGTCACCTTAAAAGGAGAGATTGAGCACTCAATGCCTTCGTTTTTTCAAGAGTGTGCCGGGAACATTTTTTCAACTTAAAAAAACTTCAGCGGCTTCGCTTTCAACATAGCAAGAAACTAGAAGTTTCGCTTTTTCATTGAACTTTAGGAATCTAGGTTTTTTTTTTAAAAATTCCGAAAACTAGAATTTCTGCGCGCAATACCTGCGGCATTTCAAGCGTGTACCGGGCATTTTTTTAAATTAAAAAAACACCAGCGGCTTCGCTTTCAGCATAGCGGAATGCTCGTAGATTCGCTTGTTCATTGAGAACCGAAACACACAAAATAAAATACACAGTACTGAACCGATATTCAAACCGAAGAATTCCAAACTTCGACGACGATTGGAAACTTCGTATCCAAACGAAGTTTTATTTAAATTTGAATGAATCGACCAATCACATCGAAGAGATGAGCAAAACAGTCCAATCGAAACGAGGCTCAATATGGCGTGATGTGCAAAACACCGATGAAAAGAATAATTTCCGCGCATGCGCGCATGTCACTCGCTAAAAAATTTTTTGAGCCACCGAAAAAAATGTTCTCTCATCTCCGTTCTTGGCGGCAAAGAGTTGGTGATCCTAGGAGGAACGAAGTAAGTGCGTACCATAAACTCCATATTTACCAGAATGTTATCTATTTTAAGCTCTACAAAGTAAATACATAAAGTTGTTTTCATCGTGCGTTTCTTATAAAGAGTTATCTTGTTAAAAAGAATGAAAATATGAATCGCGAAATAAAGCAAAGACTTTCAAAGATAATATAACTAGTCAAAAGTTTAGGTGGGTGACAGAACACTTTTAGATTGACACATTTTTTTTCAAATATCTTCCGAAAGGCTAAAAGGATTTTCCTAGAACTTCGACCATGTAAAGAATAGGTTTCAACTCACAGTTTACAGGGAAGATTCGGTAACGATGGTATTTAGGGGACTGATCAGAAATTCGTGAAGAAGAAAATGATTTAGGACTGACCCCATTTTACAGAAAGCATATAATCAGTTGCAACTTACATCAATGGTTTCGCTTGATGAGCGCAACATTTACATGCATTTTTGTAAAAAAAAAATCACGAAGGTATAAAGGAGAACATTCGGGAAGGTATGTTTTCTTAAAAAAGTCCCAAATTTATCCGCAAGTTTAATTTTTCTTTGCTTATAACAAACAGAGATTTCAGCCAAATTATACGAAAGTTGTAGAATACATGACAATATGTTAGCGAAGTATTGTAATAAAATTTGAAGTAAATACTTTGAATATTAGAGGAAATATGTGTATTGATAGTAAATAATTTTTTACTGTGCACGAAACGTAGCATAATTTTTCTTTCACAACTTCAAAGTCACTGTAAAAACTGTGGAGTAATGTCGCTCCAAATTTGATGTTGAAAAATCTTAAAAATTGTGTGAACAAACACTTTATTTCAAGTTAACATCAAATCTCATATACATTTGAAGTGGTGTAGTTTGCATCAAACACCAATACTGGATAATCCTTACACCATGCTCACACGCACCTGACACCATTCGTGAATTATTTTCACCTGTGGAAACACCAGTTTTGGCGTACGTTTGGAAACTCGCCGATGGCAACGATAGATTATTTATTACCATCTGGTTTGCTTCGCCGGCCGTTTCGTTGGTTGCTGCCGCTACGCAGAAATTTGTTGTTATAAGAGGTATGTATGTTTTTAGTTGTGTAATAAAGATAATTAAGTTTTCATAAGATCAATATAACTTTATTTATATGTATGTCATTTGTATATTACACATGCCATGCTTCTGAAATTTTCTTTACTAAGCCTAGTTAATTTTTTGCTGTTATTCTAAATTGTATCGTAAAAATTTCGTTCTGAAATGCAATAATGTAATAATATTCTGATGAATACATTCAGAAAAAGCACAAGTTCATTCGCTTTTTATTGGTGAAGAACAGCCTTTGTTAACAATATAATCCTTGACATTTTAACTTGTAGAACAACATTGCAGTTGCCTCAATGCCTATTTTAAATAAAACGTTATTAAGTAGATCAAAATCTGTATTCCTGTGGAATTGTTCAGTATAAATTTTCCAACGCAACAAAAAAGTTCTCACTAATGTTTTATTTTTATTTTGTTTCAAATGGGAAAAGCAAATTAATATCAATTTTAATAACAAGAGTCACAAAAATTATGAAGAATTAAATCAGAAAAATCGAATTTATTAAATTTACATTGCAAAAAAGAAAAACATAAGAAATGCACGAACACACTTCTTGGCATGCATTATTTCAGGACATTTTTGTTGCAACCCTTTTTTCTTGTTACTTTTTTTCTCATCTTTTTTTCAAACTTTTTATTCAAGTTTAAATTTTTATCTTTTTACTCATTAAAGATAGTTAAAAATTGTATATATTTGAAAGGACTGGAAAATTTTAAGCCTATTTTCATACCTCATTCATTAATATATAATATTTGTTTTTTATGGATTTAAATATTTTACATATTTTTTCCCACCTGAAACACGCAGACAATTAATAAGACATCTGATTTGATTTTATTCATATTTGTTTACTGTTTTAATATAACTGGCACAGTCCGAGTTACAACGGATTAGTGCGTTCTTGTGTGAGAATATTTACTTTCACTCTTGCGGTTCAAAGTTTTATTTGGAATATTTTAAATAATAATATTTTAATTGATTTCAGTTTCGAACTTGTCGGAGCTACTGAATCTTAAGGACTGTTTTTTTTGGATTTTGTAATAAAATTTGTTTAATTACACACACACATTTATTTATATATCTTCAGCTTATTATTATTTTTGTTTTATTTTCACAACATTCTTCTTTAACTATATTTTATACAATATGCATAAATGTCTTATAGGTATGATATTTATTTTCTAGTATATTTGAATAACCAGCCGATTTTTCTTACTTTTGATGGTGTTTCGTGTCAGGATATAAAATATTTTATGTGTTACGTAGATCCTGTGATAATCTTGTTTTTAATTTTCCCAGAAATTAACATGTCCTGTTTTTTTTTCCTTGGAAAGGTTAGCGAGTGTAATTGTATGTTTGATTTTGGTTTATGAGCTTTTCGATAAAAATTTCCATACTATAACATAATTTCAAGCTATAAGTTTGTATTTTGTAAAAATAAAAGCTTTCTCGTTTTATGATTTAAATGCTAGATTGAAAACTTTTGTTTTTAATCCCCATTTCTTTTAATATTTCTTTTAGCATGGCTTTATCAAACAGCATTTTAGTATCTTATGAAAAAAGAAGTTTCTTACACTTGCTTCCATCGTCTTTGAGTGAATTAAAAAAGGTATTATTTGTAATAAATTTTTCTTTGAAGTTTATTTATTTATTAAAATGTAAACGCTGCGTAAAATTTCTTAAAGAGTGTTTTACTTTAAAAGTTTATTTCTTAAATTCATTGTTCTCGTATATTGAAAGACATAAAAGGCATTTTTATACAATTGGTGTATATACTGTGTCTTTTATTTTGTAAAGAATGTTTGTGATTTTTTGAATTGCATATGTTCTTAAATTTTAATCTTTATATATCAATTTTAAAATCTTTTTAATTTAGTATTGCTTATTGTGAAGGACAAGGTAGGAGAAAAGAGTAATAATACTTAATTGAATTCAGTAAAATATATATTTTTTTTTACTTTGCAAATAGCCAAAACTCAAATTTACATGGCCAATAATTACTGAAAGGAAATTGTATTGCATTATATCAATAAAACAGTTTATGAGCAATAAGATGGTGCTAATTAAAAGATAGACTAATTTAACTAGTTAACATAGAAATAGTTGCTTCATTTTTTTTGAAACATTTTTATGGTCTGCACATACATTGACGCATTCATCAACCACTACTAAAATAATTATTTCTAACTATTAATGGAATTCCTGATTTTGGACAGTGTTTCAATAACATATCACTGATCATGATCACAATACCTTTTCCTACTATACAAGTAAAAATTATTATTGCAAATTTTTGACTAAAGTATAATTTATATTATTAGTGACAAATAAAGAAATTTATTATGAAAATCCCAATTATTAAGAACTATCTGTTATCCGCGACTTCATGCGCGAAGAATTTGAATTATTAAATTCTTTAAATTCATGAATGTAAATGTTTCGTTACATGTTGAAAGGGGAAATTAAAAGTTTTGACGATTGATAATACATAATTGGATGACTAACAGGAGTGTATGCTGTTATAGTTAGGTAATTTGTTTATCTATGCTAACACACTTTTGTATACGACGTTTTTTGCACGGATGTAGATATTTTATGGTTTGGACACACGTGAACACGCCACATATAGTTTCCCATGGGGAAAATATGGTTTTTCCAAATGTACGCCTGTACCTTTGAATGTCTGGCCCTGAGCCTGCCAAATGCTAATTTTAAAGGGAATTTTTACTTTTGAACTTGGATGGTAAATCCTTCGGTATTATCGGAATGCGTGAAATTAAAACACTCTCGTTTTTAAACACACTCACGACGTTCGGATCTAGGTGTGCAATTTGTAACCGTGCGCAGTCTCGGTACATCGAGGTTACGTATCAATAGTACTGGCACACCAACTTTTAATCTCAGCTTGTCGGAAGGTACCCCTGACAATTCTAAGGAGTTGGAAGAACTTGTTATCTGTTATATGAAGAGGTTGATGTTACTTGTTATTGCCCATTAGCGCATCTACAGGTAGATATTCTGTAATACCTCCCTCCATTTGTGACATATTTTTATTTTATTTATCTGACCTAAATTTTCATTAATGAGTGCCGAAATTACCAATCCAAAAACCATTCTCTTATTCCTCATATATTCTCCGTTACTGTAAATTACATCATTGTACTCAATGGTATCATCAGGCCCTTATAATCTGTGGAATATACCATCCATCATGCTATATGTCATCCGCTTCTACCATTCAAAAGAATACATAAAACAAAATACTACATCTTCGCATATTTTCCTTTAGTTATAATTAACATTAGTTTCTAAATATTAATCCAAAAACTCTTGCAGCTATATCATATCTATAAATAGATTTCTGTCCCATCATCAAGTTATCGACAGCTTCTTGAATAAAATCTGATATGGAAAAGATACAACTATAAATAAATAAAATTAAATAGTCTACAAACTCGAAAAATGAAAATCAAGCGTCGAGTTGCGTAATTTCAGTTATTATTCCAAAAATAAATTATTTGTTTATTTTCTCAGAAAGATCACATAATCACAGCTTTCTTTACGATCACGTGATGTTTGACTTTAAAAATAAGTTATTCCACGTGTAGTTTGGCCGTGAAAGCGTAACAAACAGACACACTTTCTCATTTAATATATTATTAAGGATTAAGTATTTATTATTTGTTACGAAACGCAGGTAAAAATGACAGGTGATATGAACTGCAGTGAATTTTTAATCTAATTAAATAAGCTTTAGAATTCTTTAAGAACCAATGAAAACATTGCCAAACGATATTTGAAAAAAAATAATGGCAAAGTAATTACACCGTTGCCTAGCAACTCATCAGTATCAACTCTAGCATCATTAAATTTCATTTATTTTAAAATCGTCTGCGTGTCAACTTTTTATTAAATTTTGAAAAATTAATAAAAATTGAAGGAAAAATGCCACAGATATAAAATTGATATCATTAAAAAAGCAAAATTTTGAACTTTAAGATGGTATAAAAATAATTTTCGGGGGATAATGTGCTCCTAACTTACAGCGGAAAAACTGTTTCGGTTATTTTTTAATTAACTGACTGTTTAATTAACTTTTGGGCTTTAAAAAGTTGACAGTAATCTTCCCCTTATCTTAATTAATAAGTATGCAAAGTTTGGTTAAAATCAGTGCAGTGGTTTAGGAGGAGATGTGGAACATACATACATACAAACACATATACAAACATGCATACCCACAATGACTTTTATTTATATTAAAATTACTAATAGTGAGCATTTTTTACCTTCCCTTTACCATTTTTGGATTAGAGGTTTAAAAATAATATATATATATATATATATATATATATATATATATATATATATATATGTATATAATTGTTTAATTTATAGAAGAAAATATAACTAGATGTTAAGTATTTCTCTCATTAGTCAATTATTTTTCCTTAAAACCTATAATTTGTAGTTTTAAATATAATATCTGAAAAAATATCTTGGTTTAATAATAGTAATAAATTTCATTACTTAATATATTTATGCAAAATATTAAAAACTGATAATTCAATCTTTTAATTCATTATAAATGAACTATTTTATAAATGGGAAAAAGAAAATTATTTGGAAATTCAGGATATCTAGGTCAAATAATTAGCCGGATTCCTAATTATTCGTCATAGCCGAATATTCGGCAGGCTGAATGATTTTCTTTTTGGCCTGATTAAATTACTAGATTATAATATTTTTATTCATTATTTTAAATAATAAAAGATATAATATATTACATATTAGGATATTCATTTTTGGTCTAAACTTTTTTTAATTAACTTGTATTGGGCTCAAACATAAACAAATGACTCGAATGGGGTTGTTGTGGATGCATAGTTGTTGAGTTATAGTGGGTATGTCTGTATTAAGTGCATTCAGCTTTTGGGGTTAAAAATATAAATTAATTACTAATACATCACTTTTTAGTCTATGTACTAAATTAGATTGATTCTGTAAAGTAATTCATTTGTTCTCGTATTTTATGCAAACACGTTTGTTTTTAACTAAATAATCAATTTTAAATTTAAAATAAATACAACATCGCTACAAGAAAGTGTATTTTACCAATTTTTTAAAAAATATTATTACCTATTTTGTAAATTGACTAATCTTGATGCTTGTAGTGCAACGAGAGCTGTTTAAGGAATTAAACATGTATTGACATACATTTTTTTTCTCGTCTAGACAGCCTGTTCAAAATTCTCACTTGATAGCTCTACTTCAATAATTATTCAGTCTTGCAATGAATTCCGGGGTGAGTATATTGATATATTGCAAGATGATGAACTAATTCCAGGATGCAAGTATAGAATAATCTTACATTTACCTTCTATATTATATGTGGAAGGTTCATCTGGTCAAAAGGAAAATTATTCCTCAGATGTTCTCTCCCAAGATTTACAAGTAGCAAATACTTTTGACTTGTGTAAATTATCGAGCTTGAAAAATTCAAGTGAATTGAATGAACTTTCTAGTTCTGTTGAATCAAATTCAGGTTTGGAAGTTCTTCATAGTGTTCATTTCTCTAGCTGTTTAAACGAGGCGTTAAAGAAAAAGATGACTTTATCAAGTGCTTATTGCAGATCGATTACCATAAATACAAAATACCCATCGTCTATTATGGTTACAGATGCTGCTAGAAAGATTATGACAGATTATCAATATTTAAAGGAAACCATAGGTACTGGTTATGTAGGTTGGCGACAAGCTATTAGAGATAAATTTAAAAAAATTACGCAGATTTGATCAGAGCGAGGAAGTAAAACGTAGAAAGAAAACATCAAAATTTCGTTTGCAGTTGCAGTTGACCCATGAGGTGATATTAGTAATAGTTTTAAAACTGCACTGGTTGAACAACTTGTTGATCAGCCATGTGAGTTAAATGAATCATTCGACACCAGGAGAAAAGAAATTGTTGAAGGGAAGATGAAAGTTGGCATTTTGAAAACTAAGTTTCCTAGCCTTTTCAGTAAATTGGAATTGGAAAAAGAATTTTATAGGTAACAAGAAAATTAAATCTCTTTCAGTAGGTTCCAAAATTTTTAGAATAGTATTGTGAAAAATTTAACACCTTGTTAGTAGCCGAAAAGAAACTTCCTGTGTGGGCCTAAACTATCAAGTGTATACTAGACGGATCTGATAGAAATGTTCAAGTTGTTAAAGAGATGCTTGTTTTGGTAGCCTTACCAGTGCAATTTTCCGAACACCAACTGGCTTTGACATATCCAGTAAGTACAAAACCAACTCACACACAAACACAAAAACATTTCTTATTGCATTCAGAAAAATAAAAGAAATGTTTAATTGTATGTGTTTTTGAAATATTAAATTAAAGCTAAAACTGCATCATATTATAATTATAATATCCACCTCTTCTCTAATTTAAATATTAAATTTTCATTTTAGCCAACAGTAACTGAAAACTTTGCAGAGGAGGGCAAAGCATCACCTCATTTAGGAATTGTTGGACTTGAGACGAATACTCCAAAATTTTATGTATTAGCAGAGCATCAAATTGTTCTTCAACTGAGTACATTGTCAGAGGCATTGGCTGTACTTACTACTACATTTTCCATTGCGAATACCCAAGCAGTGGAAAAAAACTTTATTATTTTTAGAGTTTTATTTTTGAGATGCATAGTAAGAGCTCAAAATTGCCAATTAAAGTAGTCAATTTTGTGCAGAAACTAAAAAATTTAGAGCTTAAGATCAGTAACAATTTAGACTAGTGAATATCTCACAAATAAACTGATATTTTTGTTTGTCTTTCATTTGAAGTGAATTTTGACATATTTTGTATAACTTGTATTCATTTTTATTTTCAACATGCCTTTTTCTTGTACTTTATGTTCTAACTTGACTTTTAATGATTTCACCAAGTACCTTACTCATTTAAATATAGTTCAGAGTCAAGAGAATAATTTTTTTTGTAAAATGTAATATGCATGAATGCCCTAAATCTTTCACAAACCTTCGTGCATTTAAAACCCATGTTTATAGAAATCGCAGGAGTGCATTCATTTTGCATAAGCACAATGCTTTAGGCCGTAAAACTTACAAAAGTCTATTTGATATTTCTAAACATTTAAAATGTCATCTGGACCAGAACAAACCAATAATTTGCCCATTAATTAACTGCGAGGCCAAATACAAAATTTATTCTTCATTCAAGTCGCATTTAAGTAGAAAACACTTTTATCACTCGGTTGTTTTTGAAAAAGTTAATGATTTAACTAATGATGGGAAAGCTTTAGTTCTGATACGAATAATTTTGTCAGTGATAATTTGAATGACACTAATTTTGATAAAGATACCCATGAAACAGATTTTGAAACTAAATTGAAACAACACATTGCTTTATTATTATAAACACATTGCTTTATTATTATAAACACATTGCTTTATTATTATAAACACATTGCTTTATTATTATTAAAGGCACAAGACAAGCACATGTTACCACAGTCCACAACCCAGAAACTCCTACAGGACTTTAATTCTCTCTGTGAAATGCAAACTGATTATATCACTGACAAAATGAAGACAAATATCGTAAGTTTAGGAATAACTGCCGACAGTTTTTCAAATTAAACAACATATTAAAAGAAAATTGCATTTCTAAGAGCATTGATTCCTTATCTACCAATTATAAAAGAATGCCACTATGAAAGATTTATGAAATATGAAAGATGCATTTCAACAGGTGATTAATCCTATTGGTAATAGTGATAATAATGTGGTATCTAGTTTTAATGATGGTCAATTTTCTAAGAATCATCTATTGTTTTCCACTAACCAGGAAGCATCGCAAATAAATATGTTCTGTGATGAATTTGAAGTTTATAACCCTTTAGGTGTTCATAGAAAAACTCATAAAATTTAAGCATTTTATTATATTCTTGTAAATATTTATCCTGAGTTCAGATCATGTGTTGATAATATTCAGTTATTGATTCTTGTTAAGAGTACTTATGTGAAAAAATCTGGCATCTTTGCATTTCTAAGAGCTTATCTACCAATTATAAAAGAATGCCACTATGAAAGATTTATGAAATATGAAAGATCATCTGTTGAACCTTTGATTAAAGACTTAAATATACTTGCTTTGCATGGAATATCCGTAAGAGATAAAACTTTTGTTGGTTCTTTATCTTTTATTAGTGGTGATAACTTGGGGAGTAATATGATTGGTGGCTTTGTAGAATCTTTCTCCAATAAAGTAAACTATTACTGTAGAACATGTTTGTGTACTAAAACTGAAGTACAAAATATTTTCTCGGATGAGAATATTTCACTGAGAACTCCTCAAAACTATTAACAACATGTAACAGAATTGCTGACGGATACTACAAAGGATAGCTTGTATGGGATTAAAAGCAGTTCTCGATTCAATTCCAATTTGTTTCATGTAACACGCGGTCTCCCTCCTGATGTTGCCCATGATATGTTAGAAGGAGTAGCCCCTTATGAAGTTAGTTTAATTTTAACTTTTTAATTAAAACAGGAGTTATCTCTCTTGATTACATTATTCATTGGAAATTGGAAATCATTCCTTGGAAATTATTTATAGATCTTAAAGTAATTGTTGAAATAGTTTTTGCTCCTATTCTAACTGTAGATTATATTGCATATTTAAGAATTAGAATAAATGAACATCTCCAATTTTTTAAAGAACTATATCCTGAGAAACTAATAATACCTAAACAGCATTTTTTAATTCACTACTCTTTGCACTTATTAAATTTTGGTCCACTTCAAAACTGCTGGACATTAAGGTTTGAAGCCAAGCATTACTATTTTAAAAAACTTGCTGTTGTAGGAAGAAAATTATAAAAATATAACACTGACTTTAGCAAATCGCCATCAACTTCGCCAGGCATACCAGGCTACTCATTCAAATGGGTATCTTCAGTGTAATAGATTAATTGGTACTATAAAAGAAATTGAGCTTGTATCCATTCAACCAAAAACTGCTCAGGTTGTCGTTAAAGAAAAAAAATCTCGTTGGCCGTTTATTCAGTTTCTTATTTTTGTATTAATTCCTTAAAGTATATCTGTGGCTTGTATGTTGTCAGGAAACTGGTTGATGACGAACCAGTTTTTTCAAAAATTAAACTCGTAATATCAAATAGGGATAAAATCTTTTTCCTTCTGGAGGATTATAAAAGTTTTTATTATCAGCATTACGGTTCATACAAGCAGGGCCGGCCCGAACAAAAGCGGGGCCTGGTGCAAAGTTGATTTGCGCGGCCTTCAAACTAATTTCGTAAAACAAAATAATTTATAGCATTTTGCTATTTATTACACTTCACAAATTGGCTTATTGAAGACTTAAGGAATACGTTAAAATGATAAATAATTAAATTATGTGATTTATGAACGATTTTGGAATTTTTTTATTTCATTAAATAAATCAACGCAATTCATTTTGTCTTGAAAAGTCGAATTTAGGTCTCTACGTTTTCAGACAGTTAGTGAATATCATTCTAATTACATAAAAATTCCTATGATGTCCCACATTCGTGATAAATTTCCAATCCCTTCTTAAAAGAAAAAATGTGACTATAGATTACGACTAGAAAATGTTGAATTTGGAAATATTCTTCGACAGATGAAATAGCTGATCAAAAAAAAAAAAAATTCCTTAAAATAAAAACTGTTATTTTTTTCTCACCAAGTTCTTTTATTTTTAATTCAGGTGTTACTTTTAACTAACTCTTCCACTGTTTCCTTTGTAGTTATTAAAAGAAGATATGAATCCCGATGCACGATACTTTTCAAAAAATTTTAAAAGGACTTTTAAATGTGAATTTGTGTAGGATATATATAATAGAATTTTGAAATATCTGGCTCGCAATATTTCCTTCATTTTTAGTATGCCGTACCAAATAAATAAAGATAATAAAAATTCAAATGAAATTTATTTTTGATTAATTAGATTTGTGATTTTTTGCCATGCCAATAATATATTCATATAGAAAATTTAAAGCTATAGAAAATTGTGATACTTGAATGTGATCTCACAGATTTCACACTTTTGTAGCGACATTCCCACGTTGCTTCTGACAGTGCCTTTGGAAGAAGATATACGGGAAGCACATTACAGAACTTACAAAAATATTATATGTGCTTTCATAAGTCACAAAAAATGAATATACAGAGAAGAAGGTTTTGAAATGTCTCCAAGAAAAAAAAGTCAAATTAAGACTTCTGTAGAGTAGTTCTTTCTCGTATACGAAGTATACAAAAAGTATTGTAATCGTCAAAAACTCGAAAATTTGACGAATCTCCACGTTTTAGACCTCCATGAGTCCGAAAAACACAATTTGGGAATTATGTCTGTCTGTCTGTGAACACGATAGCTGGAAAACCAATAGAGCTACGGGGATGAAATTTAGTATGTGATCTTTACACATAATTTGTAGGTTTCTGTCAAATTTTGGTCAAAATCCGTCTACGGGAAGTCTGTCTGTCCGCGTTCATGTGAACTCTGTAACTCAAAAACTTAAATAGCCAGATGGATAAAATTTGGTACACAGTGTTTTCATCAGAAATGTAGGTTCGTATAAAAGTTTGCGTCAAATCCGTCAACCGTCTGTCGGTTCGTATAATCGCATACTTTTGAACACCACAACTTCTTAACAAAATTACTTAGATAAATGAAATTTCGTATGTAGTCTTGAAACCCCAATTGTAGATGTATCCAATTTTCGTTTAAATCAGTTAAAAAAAGGCGTTGAAATTGCATATTCGTTTTTTTTTTTCTTCTCATTCTACGATTCAAAAAAAGGCGCGAACGCTGGAACGAGTAATTTCCCCATCTTAGGAAATACCGAACGTTTTCTCCACCTTCGGGAATACCACGCGTTTTCCGGTCCGAGGTGTATTCCCCACCCCCACCCGCGTTATTCGTATGCGAGAAAGTTTTGGGGAAGGCCACTCCCGCTGGTCATGTTCTCTATCATAGTGTTTTCCAGTTTGAAATTCTTTTTAAATTGTAGCAATTTATGTATAGCTTGTAAATTATCTTTCAGGACTTTGTAATCGCGACCATGGATGAAACTCAATCATTAAGTAAACACAAAGTAGAAGAGAGTAACCATCCCATCTTCGTTCTTGATGCTCCTGGTTCTTTAATTTTCTTAACTAATTTCCGAAAAACTTCTGGTATTTCTTTCAATCTGAAAACATTGCATTATGTCACACCATTTTGCATGATAGCCGTTCTAAATTTATCAATTATAATTTCAGGCCAATTACTAGGATCATTGATATCGACATTTAGTTTTCAACTCTTTGTTGATCCTGTTGAAGCTGCGATCCTTCGACTAGTTCATCTTGTTCGTTATTCGACGCTGACAAAAAATCCACCGTCTATAGGTTTCCCTCTGCTACATAAATATGTTTTCTTTTCTAAGTTTTCTTATAATGGCTTTCCTCTTCATTAAGATGAAAGCTGTCTGTCTTTGATGATTAGGATTGTTTTCGCGGATGTCATTTGGCGTAATTTGATTTTCGCGATTTTGATTTTTCAATAACTGTTAATTATATGTTTCGTCAATTTGTTGGACATTAAAAATTTTCCAAGGGAGTTCCACGCGTTTTCAGTAATTTCTTTTCTTTTTCTGTGTTTTTCTTAAATTTATCAGATCCACTCATTTACTTTCTTCCGGAATCTCTGTCTCTAGTCATATTGCGAAATTGTCCAAAAATAATATACAAAATTAAGAGCATTTTAGTATGATTACAACAAACAACAATGAAATATATTATTTAATAATTTTCAGTAATATATTATATTAAACATTTGTCTTCCTTTAAATACGAATATTTTATTTATTTCCCCACCAAACCTACGATGTACTTGCATCGTTACAACGCAAGCATAATGAAACACATTGTTTTCATCTTGCTCTGTTTTGGCTATGTAAGTGAGATTCAATGCCCCAACCTTGCCTTTGATTGGTCGACGAGAAATGTGCCCATATTGCGTGATTATATTCAAATGTATATATATATTCGAATTAAAATAAAAAATTAGAAGGGATTTTTTCTTTTCAAAATCAGTCAGCTGAGCGGGGCCTTTAGAAAACGTGGGGCCTAGTGCGGTCGCACCGCCCTCCGACCGGCCCTCCATACAAGGTTATGAAAAAGATTGGCGATGGAGATTTTGTTTAGTTGAAGTAAGTGATCTTCCATTTTCATATCCACTTACGAGCTACTTCTCGAATGGAAATTGGTATATTTCTTTAAAATATATTTTAGTATCTAAAGTGACATCCTGACTTGTTTTACTTTTCTAATTATTGTCTGTTTCCTCAGTCGTCAAAAAGATGTCGTTTTCTTGTGCATTAATAATTTTAATTTATACTGTATAACCTTTTGTCTGGTATGGTAATTGGAGTTAATGAAAATTAAAGAAAGATATCATTTTTTGTCTTTGAAGTGTACTTTTTGAATGTCGTTAAGTATTTTCCTTAATGAATTTAAAGTGTAATTTTTAAGAATGTTGAGTAATTCTTGCTTAATATTTTAAAGACAAATTAAGAAAGGAGTTCGACACACAACTAAAAAGATATTACCTGCCCTAATACCATATTTAATAATACCAAAAGTTAAAAATATATGAAATTTCAATTTTAGTGTTACTGAACTCCAAAAATGGTTGCAACTACTTTGCACCAAAAGTAGTGTAAAGGAACATTCCTGGTGCTTGGTTACACCAAGAATTTTCACTGGTGTTTGATTACACCAAAAATTATCTTTGGTGTTTCACTACGCCAAAAATAATTGTTGGTGTTTCACTACACCAAAAATAATTGTTGGTGTTCTACTGCACCACTTTTGGTGTAAAGTAGTTGCCACCATTTTTAGTGTTGTGTTACACAAAATTTTTTTACAGTGTAGGGCAACTTATATAAAAATCCCTTTTATAGGATAAACTGCACCGGATCTTAAAGTTGGAATAAAAAGCACACGTAATTTCATCCAAAATTTAAAATTAAAGCATCAAGCACAAAGAATAAAAACAGGAAATGATTAGGAGCCAAAAAATGCGAAGCAAAAGTTAAAAATCAAACACCTTCCTTCAAGAATGCAAATATGTTAAAATGTGCTTTCTACCCAAGTGAAAACGGTCGATCACAAGTGCTGGAATTAAAATGTTAAGTTGCAACCTATTCAAGGTAAATTAAAAACATGTTTTATTGTTAGAATATATCCACAGTGACTGCAAGATGGCGGTGGTTGTGAACAAAAGAAAGAGCTGGTGTAAGCATTGTGTGGCCAAACCTTAAACGGTTAAAATGTAAATACAAAATTTGTATGTACTTAAATTTGCCGAAAAATAATCGTTTTATTTATATTTTCTATTGGTTGTTAGTTACATTTTGAAAAGCTATTAGGATTTTTTTTTAAACTAGTGCAAAAAACCAACAAAAATATAGGATTCTGAAGTACTTTTTTTAATTTCTGGAGACCCATAAATGTTATGAAATTTTCAAGTATTATTTAATGTAAATTTTTAAGCCGAAATGCTTCAACACAGATAAAACATTATTTTAAAAAATACTTTATTAAAGGTTAGTATCTGAATATAGGCTTTTGAAGTTGATTTTATAAGAATAGCTGCAAAAGCTGAATATAGGCTTTTGAAGTTGATTTTATAAGAATAGCTGCAAAAGATGAAGACTTTGACACTCCAAATGTGTATTTAAGGCACACCTGTTACGTGGAAGACTGTTCTTACATTTTTCTGCTCCTCTAGGGGGGGGGGGGAATCTTGACTGACCCCCGTGCTTTCTTTTTTTTTTTTCACGTAGCTTCCCATTTCCCCGTAACATAACTAGATTAACTAAATTTTCTAAATTATGCTAGCTGAATTCTTAAAAATTTATTTACTTTTTAATTAATGAAAATTTGAATAAATTAAAGTGTTTGATTAATTAGTTAATTTTATTTAATTAACGTATGAATTATTATTATTGCAAAATTTTATTATTTTGATTAGCAAGAGATTTTTGTTATTCAAATCTCAAGTTGTGAAATCTTTGCTGGCAAGAATATGAGGAGTCGAAAGCAAATTTATCAGCAAGTCGTTGTCGAGGTGCATTGCTTTTTTCTATGCTGCTGCTCCTTTAAATTGAGCTGACAAAGATTAACTGATATCTATTTCAAATAGTGAAGTTTTATTAATCTCTACTGATAATAAAGGAGAATGTGTGTAGGTCTGTCTGTCTGTGTGGTCGGACTCTACATACCAGACCGCTGGAGCTAGAGCTACGAAATTTGGTACAGACATAATTTGGAGGGTGTGAATGTACATTTCGGAGCTCCTTTTGAAATATTAATTAGAAGTTTAATTAGTTAAAAATTAAGCGTAATTTCGACGTTTTCCCTTAATAATTTCCGAACAGATTATAGCACAAAATTTCTTTTTTACACCATCTGATCATTTCCTTAATAACTTTCAAAAATATTACAGCACAAAAATAATTTTTATGCCATCTCAAAGTGGAAAAAATTACCTTTTCAACGATATCAATTAAGTTGCAATGCAATTTTTTCTCTAATTTTAATAAAATTTTAAAAATATATTTGGAATAATTTACAACATCGAGCGTTTTTCTCTTTCATTTTTGAAAGCTTAGGTAATATCCTAATACATTTTGCTTTCATATTTTATTTCATCAAAATTTTTATGGAATCTGTAAACCAAGCTCTCTGAGATATTACGTATGTTAAGAAATATATCCAATAAGCTGATTAATTATGGTTGCTATGTTTTCATTCTGTTTTCAGCATGTTTTAATTCAGCTAACATGCCGATGGCCATAAAATGTGTTGTGTCATTTTAATGTTTAAATCGAATGCATATTTTGCAAGAGAAATAAGAAAGTGAAATTGGAGCCGACAGCTTACAATTAGATGCTACATGGCACGGACAGTTTCTTGACTCCTTTAGGGACGTTCATATCGATAATAAACAGAACATGTGCAAAACTAATAAATAAACACGGATAAAATGTCTATCATAATTTGAAGTTTAAAATTACTTTATTAAGGGAATCTTGAGTATCAAATTAGGCATAAGGGATTCAATTCAAATTATATTCCCGGCGAACAAGCATGCCACCGAAGGCAGCTCTTGTTAATAATAAAGAAATGGCTACAACTGCAAGCATTTGGAAGAAATTTGCGAATTATCATACTACAACTAATTTCTTACAGACATATGTGGTACTCAAACTAACGACATGAATTAATTAATGCTGACGTGAAAACACCGAGTGCGACGTGCCAATTTTATTATCGAATCCATCTCATCTTGCAGGAGATAAAAAGACGCAACATCGCAAAGCGTAAGATGACGTGCAGTTAGATTCTATAGTTTAAGCGCAGTTACGTGTCTCTAACAGTTAGTCACAGATATTTCTTTTGTTTCAAGAAAATTTAAGAAAGCGATAACACATTGTTTGACATCCGTTATCTTCTGCAGTAGTGCATATCTCTTATCTGTATTCCTCTCCAAACAAAGACATCCTGCTTTCGGCAGCATCCAGTTCATCTAATGATTCACTTAGAGGATCTGCTTCATCAGCTGCGGGAAAAAAGAACCGCTTTTAATTTAGAATCAATCAAACGTTTGGAAAACTATTTAAAAGATGTCAGTATTATGAAGCTCGTAGCGTACTCCAAATGATTTATTTAACACTACATCCCCCTTCTTACTTTGAAGAGTTCACGGCAATTTTTATTCTTTTATGTGTCAAAAACAATAAAAAAGTAATTGAATTCCTTAATAATAACAAAATTGATACAATAGAAACCTACGACTTTCATTTTTTTTGCAAGTATTCCAATAAATAAATTACAAGAGGTATTAATGAACTACTTCTATGATCTTAAAAACCTTTTTAAAATTCCACTAACTTTCTGGGAAGACCTCATCAACTACTGCATATTCAAAAACTTTATCTTTAACGGAGAAAATATTTTCGAACAAATAAAAGGCATCCCACAAGGAACAAATTTCTCATCTTTACTAGCCAACCTCTTTCTTCATTTCTTCGAAAGAAATTTCGTTCTAACCTCCACTCTGCCTTCCGATTTATTGACGATATTATAATTTTAAATTTTCAAGACTTCAGCTCTATTTGCAATACCATCTACCCAGAAGAACTCAAACTAATTAAAACCAGCAACAATCAATCTCCAGCGATTTTTCTTGATTTATGCTTAGACCACAAAAACGACTTAAAAATTGACATTCACGACAAAAGAAACGAATTCAAATTTAACGTCAATAAATTTATTTTTTGGAACTCTTATATCTCATATAAAATCTACAAAAACACAATTATCAATAAACTTATAAGAATCAATAAAATTTGCAATAACACTAATTCTGCCAAAAAGCAAATCATGCACTTAAGAAATAGCCTCAACATTAATAAAATTCCCCCCTCACTTTAAGAACCTCTGATTAATGGATTTAAGATGTTAGTAAAGGATTGCTTATCAGAGAGATGCCGACGCGAAGTATAATCTTCGTGGTAGGGTCACTCAAGTCGGTAATGTCTGATATTTTACCTCGAAAACGCATCTTTTAAAGATTTTTCACTTTTTTTACTGCCTTCTTCCACTTTTTCTCTACGCTTTCTATCGTTATCGCTCTTCCATTTAATCTTCATCGTTCCCAACATATTACACTCCCCTGGAAACAGCCAAAGTTAAGTGCGAAAACTGTTACTCGATACTCTGTTCACACCCATTCAACGCCAGTCTGTACCGTGACCCTCCACAAACACTGCCACGTCAACATCCGTCCTTCTGGTACGTAAAATATTTATTCTTACTTTTCTCTAAAGTTATCACATCGTACTTCTGTTTTATTTATTCAAAACTCCTCTCTCGGTTTTTTGGTTTGGTTTGACATTAGAGATGAAAATCAGTGTTTTAGGCCTTACGGCGTAACTGATTGCAAGAAAATGTCCAACTTCTTATATTTAGCAATTCACAATAACTTCATCCCCTGAAGAAACGTTATTGTGCTTTTATTGCGGTTCTCATTTCACATTTTATATTCTTTCATTTTATGATTTATACTCTCTCTCTTATATATATATATATATGTAATCTAAATCCAAATAAAACCAGTATACAAACATACAGAAATAAACAAGAATTAAATCCTATATCAAATAGTCATTATTTGAACTATACATCACTTTTAAATAAAATCTAATAAATTGAAATTACTAATGATACCATAAACAAAAATCAAGTTTAAACATTATATGTCAACAAGTGAAAGAACATTGTTGTTATTAAAAATAATGAAATAGGCAATCCAAGTAAATGGAGTTTTCAATTAAAATAGCAGCTTGACTGTGGACAAGCTTTAGCCAGGTTAAATTAATTTTCTTGTAGAAACCATCCCTGTTACTATTGTTGTTGAAAAAACAGACAGGGTAACTTACCCTAAAATGAAAGAATTTAGAAAGAAAAATCTTATACTAACCCTAACTATAAAGCATGACTATATAAACGACTAAAAATCAGGATAGAATATGTAAATATCATTATATTGCACTAAGATATTGCACTAAAGACAGTAAATATATAATTCAATAAATTACCCATACTTTACATTAAACATAAACTAATCTGTGTCTCCTCTTAAACTTACCAGAATTCATCTCTTTCAATATAGCCCGCCATGCATATTGACATCACATGTTGCCACAACCACAAATCTTACCATGAATCAGCATATTTGAATAAATAATATAATTAATTTCTGATATCATGAATTATTAAGATACCTATATTAAAAGGAAAGGAAACCCCGAGGATTTTGTGGACATCCTGTGTATTTATACGCTACTCGCCAAAAGTATTGCAAGATTGGTAAAATCCGAAACATTTGGAGTTAATTTGAATGCAATGGTTCACAATCAGTTGTGGAGAGTCTCGGGAAGTACAATCGTGAGAACTCACATTTTGCAGTGAAGATTTTGCCACAAGGACATATAGGGGACCGTCCACAAATTAATGAATAAGAAAAGGATTTGGACTCACCCCGTTTCGCAGGTAGCTGATAATGTTTTGAAACTTCCATCAGTCGTTTTGCTTCTTATGTACATTTCTTACATGCATTTAAAAAAAATCTCATGAATATTCGGGAAGATATAAAGGTTTCTTTAAAACATCCCGAATTGTTCGCATGCTTTTTGCTCATAACATGCAGAGTCTTCGATTATTAATCGTCGAATTGCAATTTTAGTTATGCATTGAAAGTTTTGATATCTGGCTTCGACATTATGAAAGAACATTTATGACATTATTTCTCGCATGCACAATTAAAAAGTATTTACTACAAGAACTCATATTTCCGCAAATATTCAAGGTATTTTCTTCAAATTTTAATGTAATGTTTCTTTAACATTTTGTCGAGCATTCAGTAAGTTTCGGAAAATTTGGCGTGAAACTCTGCATGATATAATTAAAAAACATGAGAAAATATCAGGATGTTTTAAAGAAAACTTTATATCTTCCCGAATATTCATGAGATTTTTTTTAAATGCATATAAGAAATGTACATAAGAAGAGAAACGAATGATGAAAGTTTCGAAACATTATCAGCTTCCTGTGAAACGGGTTGAGTCCAAATAATTTTCGTCATCATTAATTTGTGGACGGTCCCCTAAATGTACTCGTGACAAAATCTCTATAAAATGTGAGTTCTCACGATTGTACCTCCTGCGATTTTTCACAACTGTTTGTGACCCATTGTATTCAAATTAACTCCAAATGTTTCTTATTTTATCAATCTTGCAATACTTTTGGCGAGTAGTGTATAATTCTTTCATCGGTTTTTCTGTTCTTTGCTTGCATGCCTAGTAATAGTGGAAAAGAAACTGTGTATTTTAGGCTAACTGATCACGTTTATTCGCATTATTTGTACAGCTTTAGGCAGAAATTTTATCCTTATTATTTAAAGTTTTTTAAATAGAAAATTTTTATAACATTAGCATATTTAAAATTTATTCAATTTATTGAATTTAATAACATGTTCTCAGGTTCGTAATTCGAATTTATAGCGTTTGTTGCGATAACTGATAAAAATGAAAGATTACTTGTTCTAGTTGTAGCACAAGCTAACAAAACAAGGAAGATGGCGACGCAAGGAACGATATTTCTCATTCTGATATAAAAATGAAAGTTTACTTGCTCTAGTTGTAGCACAAGCT
>BGPR01011603.1:0-17657 GCA_013235015.1 Araneus ventricosus | reverse complement strand
TTTACTTGCTCTAGTTGTAGCACAAGCTAACAAAACTAGGAAGATGGTGACACAAGGAACGATGTTTCTCATTCTGATTCTAATTTCAGTAAGAGGGCTGACAGAAGTTACTGGAAACCAACCTCTGCATCAAACGCTCTGAAAAAAATTGTGACTTTAATTCTAATGTAAAAAGAAACAATTTATGCTGTTTTTCATCACCAGTTTTAGGTTATCACAATTTTTAATTGAAAAAATATAGAAAATGCATGCAAAAAACAGTGGTAGATAAAAGTTCTTATTCGTTTTATAAAAACTTTAATTTTTTTATGAAAACGGTTTAAATAAAACAGTGGTTAAATTTGATATTTGGTGTTTAGTGAAATCCTGTTATGTCTTAAACTTCGGGGAAATCATGTAGGATTTTCATGTTAATAAAAAATTCAAGAAAAAGGTAGATGATCACATGCAGTTGTGAGGTCCTGAAAGGCACCCACCAACTTCCCACGAGAAAGTTGACTGGACCTCCCAGATAGCTAGCTGGAGGCAATCAAGAAAGGGGTGCCGACGCCGTTAAAACCCCTTCCTGATTGCATCATCCGGAGGGATTTGATTGAAACTCGCCGCCGCTTGACCTCGAGCGGACACCCAAGCAGCCAGAAAAATGCATTGCGTTGTGCCTATCGCCAATAACATTGAGGAATTCAAGACAGAGTTTTGTCATTGGGAGAAAAGGTCTCCTCTGCGACAAATGAAGAAAGCTGAATTTGTGACCCCGCCTCGAAGGGTAGGTTCCAAGGGGTTTTTTAAACTGGAATTCTGGAGGGATGAAGGGAGATGATCGAGAGATCAGGTTAGGGTTCGTTTGGAGAACCGAGAATTTTGAGAAGCAGCTCTCTGGCTGAGAAGCTGTTGGATCGGGCCTTGTCCCGTGAACCGAAGCCAACCTCTGGCTGATTATCGCTCGTCCCGAGCGAGAAGCATTTTAGGAACTCTTATCGAATTGGACGTGCCCTACGTCGCTGCAAACTATCTTCTTGGTATAACTCGTGAAAGGGTTGTACGTAGATATTTGAGCGGTCAAATAACTCAAATCCTTATTCCGGACATCGGACTTATACTCGCCTTTAGAAGAACTTTCTAAATTACCTCGAGTGAATTCGTGACAAATCTGCGATTATAACCAGTTTGAACTTTGACTTGTTTAGGCTATCTCGTCTTGAGTGAAGCAGAATTGTTTTACACTGATATTAATTTGTACATTCTTGTATAAATTCATTTAATCAAGAATCTTAATTAAAAATTAATATCCTAATATTGCTGTGTCTGGTGAGTCCTTCATAGCTTAGTATCACTGAGCTAAGACCCTACACCGTTAAGAAAACCAAAAAACCTACAGTACAGGCACGACTGATATAAAAGTTTTTTATAGAAACAATAATTGATATTCATTATGTTCTGTGCTTCTAAAATAATTAACTAAAGCTCTCTGTAAATTGTGGAACATTCCTGAAAAAATGTGTCTCTATGTTTCTAATCCAACCAAAACTTACTTTGCAATTAAAATTTATTTTACAAAAGTTAGAGACTTCTTAAAAAAAGTTTCTAAAGCATGCAACAGCAACCTTACAGGTTACATTTTAAAAGTCAGAAGTTACGGTTAAAATATCTGAAAATGTGAGGGAACAACCAATCAATCAAATTAATCAAACGAACTGTAAAAGATTATACTTATTAAATAACCCCAAATTACCCAACGCATTTCGAATTAAAGAAACGGATCAGATTGTCGAAGATTAAAGTTAATAAAAATTCGAAAATTCTAGCACTTACAGACCCGAAGCTTACGAAGGCACAAGAGTCAGTTACCTAAGACATAATTCTCTCCTTTAAGGAACTGAACGCGAATTCTCGCCGTTGATCCTTCTCCCTCATTCCTCCCGGCGCATCTGTCGCTCCTCCCGATTCTTGACATTACTGCTGCGAATAGAAGAAAAAAAAAATTGTAAAAGGTCGGGAACTCTGCTAAATTGTTTTTGAGAAATTTGTCATTCACTTTTCAAGATAATGTTTAACTTAAACATTTTTTTTTGTCGAAAACCTGCACTCCTACCACCTGCCAGAGAATATTAGTTGAAGAGCGAAAAAATAAGAATATGAGGAAAAATGCGGTGAAAATAGAAACCTGAACGACTCACTTTCCTGTTTTGTACTAGATACGACAATTCTCAGCGTTGATGCATTTGTAGCTCATTCTGGAAATTTATTTCTGTCCAAAGTGCATCGCTTATAACAACACCTTGCCAATACAAATCTGGCGACTGATGGTGGATGTAAAGTCGAGTTAAAGCAGGCTGTAATTATTCAACCTAAAAATTGGCTTAAAATCATGAGTATCATAATGGCACGTTAAAAGATTACAGTGAATAAATTTAATAAAAAGAGTTTTTTTAAACACTTTTACAAGTGCACGAATTTGAAGAAATTATTTTGATTTTAATTATTTTCCACTTTTTAATTTATAATTCATTATTATAAATATAATCTTGAAGTCAATTGAAATTTCTCAGTGGATTTTTACATGAAATAAGTTGTTGAGCCTTTGTTAAAATGTATGTAAGCGTCCGTCCCCATAGGATCTCTCTGCCGCCTTAGATATTCGCTATTTTTCGAGAAGCAATTGGGCCGCCCCCCATTCGACTCGGAATTCCTAGAAATTCGTGGGCTTGCCTCCGACGCTCTCGAACTTTCTCTGACGAAAATTGACGTTTTGACCAATGGCATGAGCTGGAGATCTTTGTGAAGGGGTTCTTGGCGTCCAGCAAACTGTGCAGTCCAGCAGTACTGGAGTAAAAGAAAAATTATTATAGAAGTGTATTTTAAGTTAAAACTATTGGGATTTATAAAAAATGAGAATCAAGGCTACTGAGCAAAAAGTTTCTATTTCAAAAAACCTTTTCTAAAACTTGTCACTTTTGTTTTGGCCTTGAATATCTTTACTAATTTATATTGCTGCTAAATGTGCAGTTTTAATACGTGAATCCATTTTTTCAGGTGATGTCCTAAAAGCCAGAAATCGTTTCATTGACATGAGAGCTCAGGCGAAAACGGTAAAATTTTTTCTTCCATTTTGGCGCCCCTCTTCAGATTTTCGTACAGGCGCTCTTCTCAAGCCTCTAGTCCCTGGAGAGGTCTCAAAATCTGTTCCACGAACATCAAGCCATACAATTTAGTGGGTCATTCACAAGTCCGATTGTACTCAAGAGCAACTCGATCCTAGGTCCTTTGGTCTACTGTGTCCCCTCCTCATCCCGCTTTCGAAACGGGACCTCTCTGCCCTAATTTCCCTAGAATTACTTATTCCCAAACCTTCCTCATTTCGTGGTTTTTTCTTTAGTCCGAGAGGCTAGTTCCCCCTAACGTGATTGTATTTCAGTTTTATGGCATAGCGGAGCGAAAACATATTAAACCGGATGAAAATGTAACTTTTCCCCTGGTCTACACCATTTCTCATCGGATTTTTACTTTGACAAAACGTTTTGCTACACTGTGTTGAAAGAAAAACTGGTGAATATCACGCTTTATTTTTATTTTGAACAGCAAATTTAAATTGTGATAACGTTATACCTATAAGTGTTGTGTATTTCGCTAAAATGTCTGAAAAAAGAAACAATCAGATACGTTTTATAGGAAAAGAAAGGCACGAATAGCGGCAAAAAACGAAAAGTAGGGAAAAAAAGTTTGATTTTAATGAATTTTTGAAAAAGTTAATTGAGTGAATTTAATTTTTGAATTTAAAAAATTTAATGATTTTTTGAAAAAAACCATCAAGGTAGAAAATATTGAATCCAGAGAGGTCTTAACTACATCTTTAACTTCAGAAAACTTTAAGAACGGCAATAAAACATATTGTTCGAACCAAGAACAAAAGTTCCTGTGAATTCAACACCCCAGGTAATTTTGTTATTATCATTCTGGTATGTTATATTAAAATTTTCAGAATTTAATATCTATTTGAAAAATATAAATTTTCGATATTGACAATAAATACTAACTTTGTCAATTGTACAAAAATTCTAAATATTAAAATCCCATATATAAAATTTTAGTTATTTTTTTAAATAATATTTATATATTATGAGCAGAAAGCTTAAAACTGCGCTATGGGTTAAGTTATAACAAAAGTTGTGTTGGATTTGTTGGAAAATTTTTTGCACCTTTCTGTATGATTACTCATTTGATTTACAAGAAGCGTGTTCTAGAACATACAGAACTTATAATCCAGTGTTGCTTAAATTCAGAACATTATTTCTTTGAATATTTTTAATGTTTTCGAATTTATTAGCAGATCCATGGGCCACATGTCAACAGTCCTGGGATACTTTGCATTAGAATATTCAAAAGTTTTAAATTAAAAAGTTCTGTAATTTTTTAACCATTTTATTTAAAATTACTTTTAAATTTCATTTTTTTATACTCGAGATTTAAAATTTTTTTTTAAAGATTACCCTCAAAGAAATGTTTTACTTAAGTTTGTCATATTGTTTGTGGCTCAAAAACTACTTATTTAGATATTAAATTTAAATCAATAAAGTGATCTGGCTTTGGACGTTGGGGTGAGGCCCAAAAACTTACATTGCCTATACTGCCCTCTAAGCGTGAAAGGCCTAATTTTTTCTACTTAGTAATGTTTGCGAGCTGCCCGACATTATTTCTAAGCAAAAAGGCCGTATCTTATTAAAAAATAGTAGAAAACCTCTAAAGAATTATGCAAGGCCGGCCCGAGGGGGGTGCGAACGGTGCGACCGCACAAGGCCCCGCGCTTCTGAAAGGCCCAGCGCCGATGACGGATTTTGCAAAATCCATTAAAATTTATCCTTTTATAAAAATTCTTTCAACCAACTTTTATGTAAAAAAAGGCATAAAATATTAATAATTTTTCTAAAAAGAAATATATTGCAATTTTTTTCTGATTTTGGAAATTTCCTTCAAAGATCTGTTAAAAAAGTAATTGGTGGATCTAGTGGATAAGAATCCAACAATTCCCTTTACTGCCTGGAGATCCTTGCGTTTTCTTGTGCAGAACAAAAGGTAAAAAGTGATAACATTGTTCAGTCCTAAACCATATTCAATTGCTCCATGCATCATATAGTCACTCTATTTTCGGTGCTGGGGGAGGGGGCACCCCAAAGTGGATGTCGGTCATTTGAAGATAAATTGCAAGTGATAAAATTCAATTTATTCCTTGTTCCCGAGACTATTACATTCAGGGTAAGGGACTTGTGTGTTGATCCACAAGTGTTCTCCTAATGGACAGCAGATAGTCTTTCATGCCTTTTCTGCTTATCTAGTTCTAAATTGAACACATCTGTTCCCTTTGTATTCAGCAAGACTGCTAAGTGATGATAAATCGTATATCTCACAGGGGTTTATCGCTTTTCTTGTCAAAAGTGTGGTTTTCCAGCATCTATGAATTCATTATAAGTACTTCTTAAAAGGTAGTGTGTTACATCTTTTCCTCAGTGTTTAATCAATAGTATTGAATCTGAATATTGGATTGTGTGAAATACGACGCGTAACCCAAGGAGTTTTCTCAGAAGTTTAATTTTCCATTGAACAGTTCGTTCGCATTCGGAGTATCAGCCTTAGAGCAAAATAAAATATTCTGCACTTGTTCTTGCAGATAAATTTCAGGAATGCTAATTTTTGTTTCTTTTTTATAGTTATTTATTAAACATTTAACATTATTTTAAAATTATAACAGGTTATCAATTTATAAAACAATGTAGTACCTCCTTTGTTTTTTTATTTCATTATTTTTGGTATTTGTTATTATTGTATATCTTTCAGATAAAATATTTTTCTTATTAACAGACGAAAATTTATGTTTTCTACTCTTTTACATTGGGCATTTTTCATATAAGATGTTACTTATTTGGAACCTTTTATTGTTTTGGGAAACTACATATCAAAGTTATTTTGATAAGTTTTAAAATATAAGAAGAATTTTGAAGATTGATTCAATTTAAATATCCTAAAACCGAAACTATCAGTAGGTTGTGTATAACTGTAAATAAGTTTGTGATCAGTCGATTATCTTTTTTAGTTTTATTTATTTATTTTTTTTGTATATGAAGAAATAATTGTTTGTTAATATGAAGAAACAATGAGTTCAACTTTCTTTACTGAAGAAATAATGAGTTCAACTTGTTTTTAAATACGAATAAATAATGAGTTCAACTTGTTTTTAAATATGAAGAAATAATGAGTTCAACATTTAAGAATTCACTTGCTTATCCAAAATACAAGAAAATCCCATTCATACAATATGAAATTTTATTTCAATACTGAATGCATGTGCTGACATCGTAAATCGACAGAAAAATTGAAGGGGGGGGGATATTTTCTCTTTCAATTGACTGCAAAGTTAAAAGTTATTTTAAGTTTCTTCAGCTTTCATGTTTTGAAACTCTAATTGAAACTATTTTCGCATTTTATAATTTGAATTTTAGCACTGAAAGTTTTCAAGCTGAACAATTTTTAATAGATCCTTATAAAATCAGGAAGACAGGACACATTTCTACAACATAAGTTTGCAAAAAAATAATTGGAGGAACTTTATCGTTTATTTAGAAAGGAATGCATGAATTCAGGACCAGCCCTAGGGGTTTCGCAAGGTGCGAGCGACAAGGGCCCCCGCCGCTGACAGATTGAACAAAACGAAAATGAATTGCATTCATTTATTTAACGAAATCAAAATTTGGTGTCAAGTTTTACGTTCCAGGTCACAATATTGCAAATATTTACATTACAATACACTGTAATATTGCATTATTGCAGTACAATATTTATTTAAATTGTATCCAAACTTTACTTCTGTTCTAAAATTATATTGACCTTACCAATAACGCTCGCATCTGCAGAAAAATCTTCCACAAGATTAAAAATAATAAAAAAATAGCTTGAGATCTAGCATTAGAGGCGAACAATTGATTTGCTTAGTCATTTTATCTATCGAATCCGCATTAACCAAAAATCTAAATCATAATAAGATTATCAACGAATATGCTATAAAACTTATAACAAAATGAAACAAAAATCACATATTGCAAACTTATTTTAGTGAGTTGAATACCAAATTATTTTTTGTTGTAAATGTTATTTTTGTTGTTTAATTTATTAATGATTTTTTGTGATTAAAATATTAACTTTATAAAAATATTTTAATTATTTATTATTTTCATATATTTTTTTAGTCTTTACTTAACCAAATTGTGAAATGTTGGGCGAAATTTTGTCAAGGCCCCGTAAGTCAACTTTGCACTGGGCCCCGCTTTTGTTCTGGCCGGCTCTGGAATTATGCGTATCTTATAAAACTAACACAGTGGATTTTTCTGACTTTACCAGTAATTGCTGTTACTGGCGAGAGAAGTTTTTAGAAACTGAAACTGATTAAAACATATGCTAGCAGGAGCGACTAGTTGGTTTGGCAACCATATCAATTGAAAGGGATCTTCTGCAGAACATTGATATTGAGAATATTATGAAAGATTTTACAGATAGAATGGCAAGAAAAGTGATCACGTGAAGAGACTTTATAATACTGTGTAAAAAAATCATATATTTTAAAAATAAAGTTGCTCAAAACATTATTTTAGTTTCTGTAAGACTTCCTTATATTTTTAAAATATATCTGAAATTAAAAAATTCTGACCATAACATTATTAAATCATATTTGCAGGTAAAACATGCATATTTCGAAGTAAAATTATGTTGGACATTTAAAATACAGACAATATAGATTTTAAAAATTATTTTAGTTGGGGGGGGGCGCCAAATTGTTATTTTACCAGGTTGGTAAAATTACCTCGGGCCGCCTCTGTCCAGTTCACTAAAGTAATTATTTAAGCCCGGAGTTGAGGTATAAAGTATTTATACTTTAATATACTCTTTTTAAAAAATGAGTTTTAAATGTTTGATTATGAAAATTTTCAGTTATTATATTTTAAGCGTTTATATAATTATAAACTAAGGATAAACAGTTCATTTACTAAAGTAAAAGTTAGTTTTGAAGTGTCATATAAAAGAATGCATTTTTAGTCTAAATCCAATCCTACAGAGTTTTTTTGTTCTCGGGTTTATATCTATAGCTTTGAATTATATTATGTAATTTGAGTTCCTTTTGTAATATATTAATGAGTCTATTTCTTTCTAAGAAGAATCATCAGAAGTGACGTTTCCGTTAGAGGATGAATTACACACTGTGAGCACTCCAGTTACAAGACCATTGGGATTATTGAGCAAAGCTTCTTACCAAGAATCAGATGGTAGGACAACAAAGAATTCATGTCAATCCTTGATACTGTTATTTCATAAATGTGTACCAAGATTAATGATTGTTTTAATTATCTTCATGTTGCTTACTTAAAAATTTTTAAGTTTCATTTATTCCCTCCCCCCCCCCTTAACTTAATGAATTAAGCCTAGCTTGTATTTTTTTCAGCATTTGACTACATTGCAAGAGAATTAGCCAAGATAGATAGAAGGTTAACTGAAATTAAGAGAAATTAACAGGAAATTTTGGTGAAACTGAGTCCAAAGCATTCGACTGCGTTTGTTGAACTGCCATCCTTAATAATATAATAAATGCGAAAGTGTGTCTGTCTGTCTGTTTGTTAAGCTTTCACGACCAAACTACAAAACCGATTTGGATGAAAATTGGCAGAGTTGTAGCTTGAAACCCAAGAACGGACATAAGCTTGGTGAAATCACGTTAAATTCATTATTTTTGACTACAGACAACAATTAAATAATTAACAAAGCCCATTGACTCAGCGATTCTCGATGAAGATTATTCTATTTTTCAGTCAACTGTCACGTGATCCTTCAGGAATGCGAAAACATGTGGAATAAATGATATTTAAAAACAACTAGCACGTGATCCTTTTTTCCTCCGTAAGTTCGGAACAGAATGTTCGATAAAAATGATTTTTATACCATCTTAAAGATCAAAATTTTACCTTTTCAATGATATTAATTTTATTTCTGTGACAATTTTCCTTCAATTATTATTCATTTTTTAAAGTTTAATAATTTTTTACGTGCAGACGATTTTGAAATAACGCAAATTTATACCTACTTCGCTGCTAGGAAAGAGTTAGACTTTGAAATAATTTATCTTTATTTCTGAAAATTTTGCTTATGTTTATAAATATCTATAAAATAAGGCAGAAATTACATGTATCTGTCTGTCTGTCGGTCGATCACAAGAACTCCTCCTAAACGGTGAACGGTAGCGACATGAAATTTACACGCGGCATTTTAGAGCATATTTTTAGGTCAAACGTGCTATTTTCAACTTTCAGAGTTAATTAGTTTCTTAAGATATTTAATTAAATAACGAACATTAGCCGCTTTTAAGCCTAATGCTTAGACGTTTTTCGCCAATAACTTCTGACATATTTATTAGACAACAATTATTTTTATGCCATTTTAAAGACCAGAAAATTATCTTTTTAATGCTATTATTTCCATTGCGATGAAATGTTTTCTCTGGTTGCTATAAAGGTTTAAAAATATTTTTTAACGTAATTTCTAACAATACTTTTTATTCTTATAGAAATAAATTCAAGCCAAATTATTGTTTCGCGTGCGGGCTTTTGCCAGTGTTAAAGTTAATATAAGAAAATATTGCTTTCTTTGACCATAAACAACAAAGGAGACTTTACTCTTCCGGTTTCCTGTTGTGGTAGCATTTACAGCTTTTAATACGGTTACACAGTGATCCAATGACGTTAGTGAATTGTTCTCTCGATGTATTGTTTAATTTTCACAGTGATATATTACAGAATATCCATCTGTAGATACGGTAATGGAAATTAACAAGGAATATCATATTTTGTAGAGCTCTTCAACATCTTAGAATTGTCAGGGGCACCTTCCGACAAGCCGAGATTGAAAGTTGGTGTGCCAGTACTACTAATACGTAACCTCGATATACCGAGACTGCGCAATGGCACACGGTTACAAATTACACACCTAGGTCCAAACATCATGAAAGCTACTGTTATGACTGATATAGGGAGAAGAGAGAGTGTTTTAATTCCACGCCTTCTGATAATACCGAAGGATTTATCATCTCAGTTCAATAGGTTACAAATCCCTTTAAAAATAGCATTTGCCAGGCTCAGGGCCAGACACTGAAAGTGGCAGGCGTACATTTGGGTAAAATATATTTTTCGCATTGGCAGCTATATGTGGCGTGTTCACATGTGTGCAGCCCACACAATCTCTACATCCGTGCAAATAACGTGGAATACAAAATTGTATTTGCATAGATAAACAATTTATATGACTATATCAGCATACATGTACAGTACACTCCTGTCAGCAGTCTAATTAAGTATTATCAACCGTCGGAACTTTTACTTTCCCCTTTCAAAATGCAACAAGTCATATACATTTGTGAATTACAAAAATAATAATTCAAATTCTTCGCGCTCGAAGTCGCGGGTAACAGCTAGTCTGAAATAAAGCTTCCCTGTGATTCTTTAGAAGATGTCAACAAGCTTGAAGAATGGCTCACGAGTGAAGACAATGTAAAGGCTTTGCTAAGTGATGACCAATGTGTCAAATTTTAGTACTAATAAAATTTCTTTTCAGGGATCTTTATTATTTTATTGTGTTGA
The DNA here is from genome assembly GCA_013235015.1 of Araneus ventricosus. Taxonomy (NCBI): domain Eukaryota; kingdom Metazoa; phylum Arthropoda; class Arachnida; order Araneae; family Araneidae; genus Araneus; species Araneus ventricosus. Next base: position 6,990 of record BGPR01011603.1, on the reverse strand, counting down.
AATTTTTTTATTCTTCTACCGTGATACTATTTGAATGAAAATTGGAGATTTAAGATAACTTAAAATATTGTGTTTAGGCATCTTCAAGGCCCATATCAATTAAAAACCAAAATGTAATAACCAAAAATGAAATTCAAATGAAAAATTTATGTAAGTGTCTTTAAGATATTTAAGCAATTAAATCTGTAATGGCAATATCTCATTAACATGTGGTCTTATACAATGAATAAAGCATTTTTATTTTTTATATATTGTAGACTGTAAATTTAAGTATCCTTGGAGGAAAGAAAACACCAAATACTGTCAGAAGAATTTTGGAAAAATTATTTACAAATAAGTCGCTGTTTCCTACAACTGGACTGGAAAATACAAAAAATGTGCCCTAAAAGATTTAACAATTACAAAGATTATTCCTGGTTAGTATGGTTAAAGTTACATATTGGAGCTTAAAAGGTGATGGTGGGAAAACTACTTTTCTCTCATCGCATTTATAAGACACTGGGTACATGGTTTCTCCCTGCTTCTCAATGAATTGATAAGCTTTCTTTTGGTTCTATATGCAAAATATTTGAGTTATTTTCATAAAAACATTTTTTTCAAGTGTTATAATACTTATTTTGTATTTAAAGTATGTAAATTTTTGAATGCATATTAGTTAAATGTTTCGAAATTTACATTTGATCATTAATTTTAAATTCGTTTTAAAATAATTTTTAGTCTCCATTTTTGTATTGATATAGCCTACATAAATCTAAAATATGTGACTCAAACTTCACAATATTTTTTTATTTGTAGCTAAGCTGGTCTAAATTTTCAGTTTCAATTCGATGTATAGTAAATTTTGAGGATAATTTGTTTTTCAAATATTAAATATATATATATATATATATATATATATATATATATATTGTAATTATAGATTTTTTTCTTTTTTAAAGCTGAAACACTAAAATGTAAATGAATTTGTAAAATCACACTAAAGAAGTTATATTTTCAAATTACTCCTAGGCTTTGGTCTATGTACAAATGTAGTATTATTAAAATTCCAGGGAATATGGTTAAAACTTTGCTTTTTTATTCTGTTATCGAAAAGTGAAAGAAAACTAAATTATTTTATTTTGTTTTGTATATGATAATATCACAGGACAAAGGTTTTAATTATGTGATGCTTATTTTAGAAAATGTTCGTAGAAATAGGAATACAGCTAATGCCACTGACGACGAAATTTATGGGGTGATGACTAGTTGGTTCCGATTCTGCAAAGATCGAGATGGAGGGAGACATCTCAGAACGAAAAATAGTAAGAAGTATATATAATTTTTTGGATGTTGTAATTTTATCTTAATAACAGCCTTTTCTGACAGTTAATCTTCCTGATATGTGTATTTTCTTATAAAATAAGAACTATTTTTTTCTCCCTTGAAAAAGGGTTGGAACCATGAATAATCAAAGAGAATGTTATAGTGGTCAGTCAAAAAGAACAAAATATCGAGAAATTGCTGAGAAAACAAATGTCATAAAACAGCAATTACCAGATATGGGTAAAACGGATTCTTTTGATTCAGATGCTGCAAACCTTAGACAAGAGACTCAAAATAAAATTCAAGATCCGAATACACCCAGTGATACATTAGATAATCCAAATTTTTCAACCAGTGCTTCATTTTTTTTCAATTCTGATAATAGTAGCAGTAGTGATAGCAATCTTTCTAGTGATTCTGATTGTGAAATAATTGCCCCTAACTTAACTGAACAGTTACATTTGTGGTCTCAAAAACACAATATTAGCCATGCAGCAATTATTGATTTATTGCATATTTTAAAACCTAGTCATTTTTGTGTGCCACTTGATTCACGGACTTTGTTGCATACCCCAAGAACTGTTGATGTCGCGTCTTGTGATGAGGGTTCCTCTGTATATTTTGGGCTAGAACGGAATTTGGTAAAGAGAGCTTCATGTGGTTTAACATCATCAAACTATCCTTTGATAGAAAAAATATAGGTCTAATGAATTTTTCACATAATAATTTTTTGTCTGTTTCCGTTAATGTTGATGGATTACCTATACACACAAGCAGCACTAAATCATTTTGGCAGCTACTATGTGTTGTAGACCAAGCAATTAACAAAAATCCCATTGTTGTAGCCTTATATTATGGCAATTCAAAGTCAGCTGATGCTCATTACTTTTTACGTCCCTTTATTGAGGAATGCAAAAATTTGGAATCATGCTAAATGGCGTAAACTATGTATTTCTAGTGAGTTGCATTATAGCTGATTCCCCTGTTAGATCATTTTTTAAACGTATTGTTGGTCATAACTCTCTTCATGGTTGTGAAAAATGTATGAATGGTATATATCTAGGTAGGACCACATGGCAATATAACAAAAAAAAACTATTGCTAGAACCGATGCTCTCTTTAAAGAATTGGTTCATGAAGACCACCAACGCACAAAAAGTGTTCTTTCAGAGCTTGATGTGGGCTTTGTGACGCAGGCACCTCTAGGTATACTATATGCATTTGGCGTGTCTCGGAATTACGAAAAGGCCAGCTCGGGTTGAAAAAGGACAAAAAAAAATGTAAACTTGATGCTCATTGTATTGAATCCATTTCTTTTAAATTAATCAACGGCATTATCCGAAGGAATTTTTTAGACGGCCTCGTCCAATCCAATGTTTATATTTTGGAAAGCCACAGAGTACAGGTAATTTATCCTATTTTTGGGGCCAGTTGTTTTGTGTAATATACTTCCAAAGGAATTGTATATATGTATTTAATTGTTTGTAATTTTATTTCTAACTTTTCTTAAGTAAAGGCTGTTTTTATATTAAAAAGGTGTTTTAACACATCTTGCAGTTTGCTGGGCATAATTAAAATTTATTTTTAAATTCATGATACGATTATGTTTATAGTTGTCTCTTTAGTATCTACCTTTTAATATATATGGCCTAAACATGAAGTATGAATTTTAAATTATTAAATTTGTTCTCGAAATATTGAGTTTTTAAAGTTTTTGCAAATGAACATTTTTTCAATGAATATTTTGTATACGTTGTGAGGTCCTGAAAGGCACCCACCAATTTCCCACGAGAAAGTTGACTGGACCTCCCAGATAGCTAGCTGGAGGCAATCAAGAAAGGGGTGCCGACGCCGTTAAAACCCCTTCCTGATTGCATCATCCGGAGGGATTTGTTTGAAACTCGCCGCCGCTTGACCTCGAGCGGACACCCAAGCAGCCAGAAAAATGCATTGCGTTGTGTCTATCGCCAATAACATTGAGGAATCCAAGACAGAGTTTTGTCATTGGGAGAAAAGGTCTCCTCTGCGACAAATGAAGAAAGCTGAATTTGTGACCCCGCCTCGAAGGGTAGGTTCCAAGGGGTTTTTTAAACTGGAATTCTGGAGGGATGAAGGGAGATGATCGAGAGATCAGGTTAGGGTTCGTTTGGAGAACCGAGAATTTTGAGAAGCAGCTCTCTGGCTGAGAAGCTGTTGGATCGGGCCTTGTCCCGTGAACCGAAGCCAACCTCTGGCTGATTATCGCTCGTCCCGAGCGAGAAGCATTTTAGGAACTCTTATCGAATTGGACGTGCCCTACGTCGCTGCAAACTATCTTCTTGGTATAACTCGTGAAAGGGTTGTACGTAGATATTTGAGCGGTCAAATCCCTCAAATCCTTATTCCGGACATCGGACTTATACTCGCCTTTAGAAGAACTTTCTAAATTACCTCGAGTGAATTCGTGACAAATCTGCGATTATATCCAGTTTGAACTTTGACTTGTTTAGGCTATCTCGTCCTGAGTGAAGCAAAATTGTTTACACTGATATTAATTTGTACATTCTTGTATAAAGTCAGTTAATCAAGATTTTAATTAAAAATTAATATCTTAATATTGCTGTGTCTGGTGAGTCCTTCATAGCTTAGTATCACTGAGCTAAGACCCTACAACGTCGAAGTAAAATGCATTTAACTATTTTATTTCTAAAATAAAACGAAATCTGTTAAAGTTGACAAATGCCATTTCTTTATTCACATAGCTTTTCTTCCGTAACACTTTAGATTCTAATTTATGTACTATGAAAAACGTATTCATTAGGGAAAATTATAATTCTTGTTTAACAATTGAGATGGTATATAGTACTGATTATCCAAATCAGTCGTGACTGAGGGGACAACATGATTCCATTAAGTGAAGGTGCAGAAACAGTTAAAACTTTATGATGAAAAGATTGAAGAGGCGGAATACTGCCTCAAGGATACCTAAACTATTAAATGATCCCTTGTAATTTAGGTATATCTTTGTAGAGGTATTCCAATTCTTGTAGTGGAACACCTACCTCAAAGTTGGTTATCGCCTGATAAAGATTAATAAAGAGATGCACACTAGAAGTAATGACTTAGTATGTGGTTAAGAGTTTTGCAGAGTCTGAAAACACTGGGGTTTTTTTTTTGGGGGGGGGAGAATTTTGAAATTTTTTCGTATTTTATGTTTGGGTCATTTCTATTTCTGTTAATAATCTAATCTTGATAATTGTGCATAATGTCGCATTTTATAAATTTGTAATTTAAACAAAGTTACTATAAATATCTGAATACAATTTCTAACTACAATTTGAAGTTGTTTTGACTTTCATCATTTTAAAGTATGTAATTTGAATTGTTTTGTTAAAATGCTGTATGCTACATTAAAGTGATAACAGCACTGTTTAATACAAAAAGTTATGTAGAACTGATGGAATTTCTTATTTTAGTCGTCTAATGATAATTTTAGTTTACAGATTACGTGTTAAGGCATGTTGATGTTTCCTGATAATGTGAAGTGGTCAGACTATTTTTGGTTGATTTTTTTTAATAACGCTAATAAAAATATTAATGCAGATTATATTTCCATCCTCTAAACATCAAAACTGCATAGTGTTTATTTAATTTCTACAAGTTATCCACAAAAAAATATATAGTATTCATATATATTTGTATACGTGTAGAATTTCATGAAAAAGGAAAAGTAATCTTCCAGTAAGCAGTTTATTAGTCAGGTAAACATTGTAAAAATAGTTGCTTCCCACCAAAGTTTCCAAAATTCCAGCATTTCAAAATTCCAGTTTTTTTTTTTTTTTTTTTTTTGAAGATGTAGGTGTATATAGACCTAAAAAATAAGAAAACTTTGGTTGGGCCATCGTAGGTTCAAATAGGAAAGCTTGGTTGGACCATCGTAGGTTCATATAGGAAAGTTTGGTTGGGCCATCGTAGGTTCATATAGGAAAACTTGGTTGGCCCAACAGTTAGCAACTCAGTTGGGCCAACGTTGGGGAATGGCTTCGAAACGAACAATAACATAAAAAAAATTCTACACAGTTTTGTATTTTTTAAATTTGCGATCAAAGTTCGCCTCTCAGAAAACGAGGGAAAAACGATCCATTTTGGCGCGAAACGGGTCTGACGTCACAGTTGCCTGACAGGGGAGACACACGCTTCCTTCCCGTTTGCTCTCTATAGAGATTCTCTTTTTTTCTATATTTTCCGACTATCGCATCAGATAAAATAATGTCGGCAAGATACAAGCATTGTATTGCTCCTAAATGTAGTAATACAACTGTAACGGCACCCGATAAATTATTTATCAATGTGCCAAGAAATTATGTTATTCGCAAAAAGTGGTTAAAATGATGAAGAGAGATCCGAAGCTTAATCTGGAATTATCAGCAAGCAGCATTCGTCATGTCTGTGGAGATAATTTTGATGTGAGCTATTAATCTATATTATATCTATTAAAATTGTATATCATGATGCACAGTAAATTCAGAATTCGATATTTTTTTTGTTTTTAAAAGAAGTATAAGGTGAGGTTAGCAGCAAAAAAAAAGATTTTTTAAAGCAAATAGTTAAATTTAATTAGTTTTTTCCCGTTTGATTACATGGAATTTATTTTTTTACCCTTAGAGTGGCTATGGCCCCTCAAAGGGTAAAAATACAGAAGATCCCATCTTCTTTAAGATTCTTTTTTTTAAAAAAAACTTGCTCTTGTTATTTTATTGCGTAAATTTTTTCAATGGATATTCGAATGTTTCTTAATTTTTTAAAAAATTACAGTTCTATTGAAGATTAATAAGAATATCTTTAAAATTAGTTTAAATTCACGACTTTTTTGATAATGAAATTCGTTTTCATTTGTAGTTCAACAAAATAATTCGCATAATTAATTGTGGATGCAAAATAAATCCTTTATATTCAATGAATGTATTAAAATAAAAATTAGTCTTCAAAAAGTTAGTTAAAGAAGTATAAGGTGAGGTTAGCAGGAAAAAGAAATAGATATTTTAAAGCAAATAGTTAAACTTGATTTGTTTTTTTTTTTCCTCTATTATCACCCTTTTTTCGATTACATTTAATTTACATTTTAAGAAACCACTGATACCCCATAACAATATCAGGAAGCACTGTAAAGAAGAGCCTTGTATTTCATATTTGTTCTGTTTTTTTTTCTTGAAATACATTGTCATCATTGTAGAATCAATCCTTGGCAAATTATCCGATTTACCTCGTACAAAACCAATATCCATTGCTAAATTGAACGTTGAATAGTAGAAAAGCTAAAAACTTCACTTTTAATATGTTAGCTGGTACAAACGCCTTGCTTCAAAGCAGGGCACAAAAGTAGCGAAAGAGAAGTATGCGAAGGATCCCAACTTTGACGTCAAAATCTACTCGGCCAATGAGAGTGCGTTTCGAATTGCATCATTATTCCTGCCTGAATATATTTACTGAGCGTGATCTAACAAAGAACTCCGGAAATGCTCTCTTATGAATATTTCATGAAGATATTCCAAAGAAAGGGGAAAAAATTTACGATTTCACGAAACCAAAAACAAAACTGTTGAAGGTGGCAAACTGCATTAAAGGAATTAAATTGGCAAAAATTCAACTTCAGAATTTAACTCCAGAATTTATTGGTGATTTTCCACTTCTCATGGCTTACTTTGAATA
>BGPR01011602.1:14452-47937 GCA_013235015.1 Araneus ventricosus | reverse complement strand
GGCTACGTATTGCTATTATTATTGAAATTCTATTTTACTATTCTTTTGTCCTTCTCGTGGCTGCTGCCAGAGATGAAATACAAGGAGGAAGTATTTCCACACTATCATGGAGGGTAGTGCTTTAGTTTTGTTTTTTTAGTCATTACAATGAAAATTACGAAATTGAATTCAGCAGTTAAATATTTTTTGATACTCGGTAACAAGTCAACTATGTTGGCATGTAAATGAATTAATTCCTTTCTCTATTAAAATATTTGTTTGTTGGTAAATGAAATGAATGAACCCCATCAAATATTTATTTATATTGATTAACTTATTCAGGGTGGCCACCTTGACTGGGAAACCTTGAAAACCGGGAATAACAGGGACCTTGGGTGACTGGGAAAAACAGGGAAAGTCAGGGAAATTTATTCTAAATTGGAATTTTTGATTGATTCGTTCTTATTATTGCAGGCTTACACCACACCTTTTTTTATAAATATAACGAAACACAAGGTCCAATGAAAATCAGTCATTTCATTGAGCAGTCAAAACGAAAGTTATTTGTAAATATAAATGGCCCTCACTGGCGAGGTGTTTACATTTAAATCTCCGAGAGGGACCAAAATTTTCATTAGTCCAGTCAACTAAAGGTTTGAAAAAATAAATCATATAGTTTTGGAAATTGGTGCACATGTTCTTTATAGAGCTCTTGATAAACATACTAAAGTCCTCGTCCAAAGTTAGCCTAGTTTTTCCGCTTTAGTTTTTCCATATATCTCGAAAACTATTGAATTTTCTAATTACAATTGATTTAACAAATTATATAAAAAATTCTCAAATATGCTTATATTTTTCTTCCTTCAATTGCTTTCCAGATAATGGTCCAAAGGCTGCCGCCATCTTGGATTTTAGTTTAGTTTTTAGTTTTGATATCTCGAGAATATTAGCTTTCAATTATACTGATTAACAAATTAAAGATATAAAATTTAAATTGCTTTTATTTTTTCTTCCAGCTTTAACAGATTCCTTAAACGTTGTCGCCATTTTGATTACATCTCTTTTTTTTAAGTTTTCTTGAATTAAATTACTAATTTTCAATATAATCAGTAATTAAAGAGTTTAACGAGATGTTTTTATTTGTTTATTTTATTATTTCCGAGATATTGAATTTTAGGTTTGTAATTATCTTGATTTTATCCCTTTTAGTTTCTAAATAATATCACTGAAACTATTAAAGCTAGAAAATAGATAAAAGCATGCATTGGCTGGGAATTTTAATGATCATTATTCTATTCTATTTAATGTAATTTGAAAAATCAAATGTTTTTTGAGATAAAGAGCTGGAAAAAGGATAAATCCAAGATGATGACAAATTCTAAATCCATTATCTCGGAAACTATTGTTAAAATGAAAATAAAAGCATGTGTTTGTGTGGGGAATTTACGCTTTAATTTCCTGATTACATGTAATTTGAAAATTGAATAGGATTTTGATATTCAAGAGAAACTAAAAAAGGGAGATGAAATCAAAGATGATGCAAATCTTTTGAGACCATTTATCTGGGAAACTATTAAAGCTTTAAGAAAAATAAAAGCGCAATGGGGAATTTTATTCTCTTTAATTTGTTTAATCAATTGTAATGAAAACTGAATATTTTCGGTGATATTCAGAAAAAGCTAAAAGGAGGGATGAAATCCAAGATGGCGCCACAACTCACCCTCCAGGAACGGGGACTAGTATGTTCATACAAGCCCTTCACGTAAGATGTGTACCAATTTTCAAAACTGTGTGATAATGTTTACCCCCATTTTGACCTCATGACTGGACTATAAAAAACAGAATCGCTTCCTTGTAGTTAAATTAGATCATGCTATTTTGAGGATGAAAGATGTATAATCATACTCAAGATGAGGAGAAAAACGGAGTGGCCTATATGTCCCTCAGATTCAGTATGAATAAGTGTCAATTCCTCTATCTATCACAGTTAGTCATCCACCACTACTGCTCCTGCTTTGATGATTTTAATATCAAATAGGAGTTATAACGTACATTGGTTTGATTTTCAGACTGCAGAATTTTTCACTTAATTTAGAAGTATTTGAAATTAGTGCTATATTTTTTCAACGCATTTTTTTGTTTGTTACTTTGTATGTTTTTCTGAGTGTTGGAGAACATTATGACATTACATTCTTTGATAAATATGGGATCTTAAAGATAGTACAGGCCTATTACCCTACATATAAAAGAACAATTTTTTAGAATTATTATGATGTACGTTGTTTTTTTTTTTTTTTTTTTGTTCCCTTGACGCCAGATCATTTACTAGATCAAATTTAGCAAAGTGATGATTAGACACAAAGGAGCTGAGCCACAAGTTTTTTTTAAAAAAATTCAATACGATTTTATTTATTTAAATTTTAAATGTAAATTCATGTTTTTTCCCATTCTTGTGAATTTTATTTTCTCTCTTTTTCTTTTGTCTTTTATTTTATTTATTTCTCTTTATATATTGTCCATTTGAGTCAGATTAGTTGTGCTGGGTTGGAATAAAAGTTGTTTTTTCTTTTGCAAACTATTCATCTCCATTCGTGACAGAATATTTTGTTTGTATTTTAATTATAAATATCAGTAAAAAATCGTTTTCTTACATTTTTTCTCTGCCTTTTATGTTTATTTTGCAATGTATATTTTATTGAGATTTTGATCGCCCCGATCGTCCTAAAGATTTTTTAAGTTTTTATTTTTAATCAGAAAAACCTGGAAAATTCGGCACAGTAGAATTGTTCATTGTAAAGATGTATTAGTTATTTTATGGTTTATTGTTTAAAAGTTTTAAATAAATGTTCTTTTTCAAACATTTTGCTTTTTTATTCAAACCATACTGACTTGAATGAATACTTAGTATGGCCAATGTGCAGGTGATTTTTTTCTATGGTTGATAGGCTACCTCCGAAAAAAGTCAGGGAAATTTTTTATAAAACTTGGAAAAGTCAGGGAAACTGAAACAGCAAAAATGATGGCCACCCTGTTATTGTTAATGTTATGATCGAAATTTAACAGTCTGGAACGCGGCAAATTTATAGCCTTGGTAACATGTAAGAGCATTTTGTTATCTTGATAGTTAGCATTTAACCCTTTTGCATTCATTGGCTTCGCAGTGAAACTACACATTGAGCATTTTTTTACGGCACATGGGTGAAACATAGCTTTTCTTTCATAACATAAGAGCGAGAAATATAGGCCAACTTATATAAAAATTCCAATTCAATACCGTTAGTATTCACAAAGATATCAGCATTGCAAGAGCTAAATTGCTTTCGATCTCCAAGAGAAACAAAATGATGAGGGTTCTTGCACAAATTGATATTTTCAAAAATTGAATCTTCGAAAGTAATATTGAATTTTATGAAGGTGGAATATCCGGAATACTCACGCATACTTGCAATTTAAATTGCATTTCGATGATAACTTATTTGGATGGAAAATAGCCCGATACTGCTAATTGATTTCACCGTGAAACCACAAATTTCTTGAACATAAAAAATGCTAAATATTTTTCTTAAAATTTGAAAGGAGGGAAAATTAAAGTTGGAAAAAATCCTATTATCATTTATTTCTGTTTGTCTATACTTATGATTTAACTCTTTAAAAAAATATGTTGGGCTTGATTTAGGGTAAGAAAAAGTTTTAATTTTGTAGAACGATCTTGTTGTCAGTTTATACATTATATATTTTTTTATTTTCAGTTGGAAAATTGAGAAAGCATTGGATGCCGCAAACAGTGTCGGATGTTGGCATCCATATGCTTCGAGCAGTGAAGGAAAAAGTGGACCCCCTCAACATATTTGCTAATGGAAATTTGTTGGAGACGAATAGCAAGTTGTGATGAAATCCAAAGGACATTGTCATGTTGCTCAAAAAATTTTGTTCCGGGAATATCTTATTTTTAGTCGACCATTTTATGAATTATGTTGGTGCTTTTTTTATTTACCCCTTTTTTACAAAGGCCAGTTGCAGCTTGTTTTTTTGTCTCCCGTTTAATGTTGCGTGATGTCTTACTATTTATGTGTAAATGTCGGAAAGGACCCAAACATTGCTACTTTTTAAATAACAGACAAGGCAGTTTCTTGAGTAAAAATGCAACATTGCTCTTATGGATTGAGTTGTTGAAGCTTGAAAACGAAGCATTTTGAAATATTTGCATAAAGTGGGTTTTTTTCTTGTTTTGTTTTATAATTTCGTGCTAACTATATATATGTAACTTTAAAAGCAGCAAATTATGACCTTTGCCATTGGTCAGAAAATATACCTTTTTTTATTCCATTAGGTTCTCTGATCTGCTCCCCCCACCACCACCACCATCACTTTCTTTTACTCAGTAATGAGTTTAATTTTAAAGAATAACGAAAATTTGTTTTATTAGTAGCTAAAAAGCTAATATTATTTTTCATATTTCATCTATTGTTTCATTAACCCTTTAAAAGTGCGGGTAAGTTCTTATATATGTGGTTTATAAACCACACCCACAGTTAAAGGGTTAATAAGAACGAATTCATAGTTTTTGCAATTTTTATTATAAGTTGAAGGGGGGGAGCATTTAATGTTTATTTCATTCTATATGGTTGTTTCGATTTATTTTTGCAATCGTTTTCAAAATAAGAATAATTGTGACTTTATACCCTTGTTGAATTTACTTTTTGGGTTTGTTTATACTGTGGTTCAAACTTATAGTATAGTTAAGACCAAATTCCTTTTTTGAGTCGAATGCAGCATCTTTTTTCGACTAAATTCGTGACGCAGCCGCAGTTTCAAATGTGTTTGTTCCCAAAAGATGCATTATAAAACAAAAAGCATTTTGTATGAACATGAAATGCATTCTGCATTTCATGTTATATTTCAGGTCTTTTAATGTGTCATCTTTTAAATCACTCGCTGGCTTTTAATATTTAATTTTTCAAATAAATTAAAAGGATTGTTATTGCTTGTAAAAAAAATTGTGTTGCTTTTATTTTTCAAGAGATGCTTTATTTTTTTTCTTTTGATGTTATACTTTTCAAAAATATTTATAAAACCTGTAAATGTTCCATTTATTACAGTCATTGTGACTGAAAACTGTTTTATGCCGAATATGTACATCTTTTGTTTAAGAGAGATGTCCAATTAATCCAGCATATTGTTCTGTTTTAATAACTAGTCTTATATTTCATTGTAGTTCTAATCCTTTTTCTATTTTATTAACTAGTCTTGTGTTTCGTTGTAGTTCTGAGACAGGTTACTTTTCCTTCAAGGTAGTCATTTTTGTTTTTTATATGATGTTGAATGTCTTTTTTTTTTCAGTTCTAAACCCATCTTCAGCGAATTTTTCTGGCACACCTTCATTTCTGTCTTACAAAAAAAGTAGTTCAACATTCACTCAAACTTACCTCTCGTTGTCCCTCTTCTTGTTAAACTAATTATGAATTTGTTTTTTTTTTTAAATATATACTTGCTATATTTTGTGTGTACTGCTTTCAAAGTTGCATTCGAAGGCATCCTTACTTTTAAATTTATGAACAGTTTGGTTTCACAAAATTGTCGCAGTGAAGTGAATGTAAGGTATTTTTTGGTCACAAAATTGTTGCAGTGGAGTGAGGGTAAGGTACTTTTTTGGTCACGAAATTGTCGCAGTGAGGTGAATGTAAGGTATTTTTTGTCGCAAAATTGTTACAGTGAAGTGAATGTAAGGTACTTTTTTGGTTTAGTGTAGGGCTTTAAAAATTGTGTGGATTCACATAGAAAAAATTTTACGAGTTGCGAAAACTCATCAAGTCTTATTGGTTTCATTATTATTATTATTTTTAACCAATCCTTTGTTGAAACTTTTAAGCATTTGTTATAAAGGTGTTCATTGGTATTTAGACTTGGTTGGATTGTGATAAAAAAAAAAGAGCATTTATATCATTTTCTGTTCAAAACAGGTAGATTTTGATGTGATTACATATAAGATCAAATTTATCGTTTTATTTTTAATATGCTAAAATCATGCACAGATACTAAGAAATGACTTCTGTATTTCATAAAAATACGAATAAATCATCTTGCACATATAGATGCAATTTTAAGGTTTCTTTATAATATGGGGTTTTATTTATTTATTTGTAATATCAAAATAATATCATGCTATAATATTAAGCTATGATAACAATTTCATTTTAAAACCATGTAATTATCTTACTAAGCTTTATCTTTTATTTTAGAGATTAATTATAAGGAAAATAGCAAATGGACTAAATTAAGCTAATCTTATATAATAAATTAGTGAACTAGATGCAGATTTTATTTTCCTCTTTGTTCATAAACATTCCTTATATTTTAAAATTTGTCATTCATGTGAATTATCGACCATACAAATTGTTTTTAACAATTCATAAAACATAGTTATTTTATAATTAATTGTGGTTTCATTCTCACAGAATTTGGAAAAAAAAATATTTCTCTTTTACTTCATCTCATTCCAAATTCACACACAAAAAAAGCAAACATTTTAAAAATAAAGGAAATTTCTTAATTACATAAAATATCTATGAATTTAAGAAATGTAAAATAAATGAATAAATGAGCATCTAGTATTCTTAGAAATTTTTTAGCATTTCTTATAGGAACTAAGCTGCTTATTTATTGTAAAAAAAAGGACTTCAATTGAAAAAAAACTAGTGCACTCAGCACATAGACTATTTAATGTTCACAATTGCTTTTTTCCTGAATACTTTACACCAAAACTGATCGTTCTTTCCAAGTATTTGCAGGAATCGGTGAAAAAAACAAAATTTCCTAGCACCTCTCTTGCAAGATATGAATGCTGATTATAATATGCACCATTGGGGTTGTTGGGACAGCTTTTCTAAAATGGCAGGGTTTTTTTTTTTGTTTGTTTCATGGTTTGTGTACAAAAATTGCTGAATTTCCTAAATTTATTATTTCTTTCAATTTCTTGTCTTACAGCTCTCCCTTTCTTTATTTAACACTTGAGAGGGCCATTTTTTCTAGTAGTGTTATGGTAAAATGGCTATGGGATTGAGATTCATTTAAGAAATGAAATTAATTTTGCTAATTATTGATTAATTATCAAGTCAAGACACTTCGTTATGGTTCCAGAAAAGAAATTGGAACATCTCTGTTTTTGTTTCATCGAAAAATATTAGCGAGAACTGATGCTAACCTTAAAAGATGCATTGAAAAATGAATGAATTTGGTATACTTACCACCACCTAATGAAGGGTTAAATATATGTTATGTCCAAATGTGAATTGTGCATAATAATTATTTACGTTTTGCTCCCTGCTTGTTGACGCATGAAAGAACAAAAATTTACTTTATATCTGTCTTGGAATTTTATTTATTGATTTCAGGCTACTTAACTTCATATTAGCTTTATTGGTTGTAATATTATGAATCTTCATGTCCTTGTTTTTCTCTTGCGTATAGTTTCTAGCTTATTTAAAAAATAATATGCGTTCTGTATTTCCTGCTTGTTGAAATGTCTTAATTATAAAAAGAATTATTAAAAAGTCGCGCGTTTTTTATGGGCCGCAGTGAACTCTAGGCAAATTTTTGCATTTCAACGACTGTTTATCGTGCTTTAACAATATTTTTATCCAAATTCATTATTATGTTATAGTTGGTATTAAAACAATTACAGCCATTTAGCTGTCATGAAATACTGTTGTTATTATTTCAAAAATATATTTTGCATTTAGATATGCATATTACATAACTATTAAGCAGTTATATTTTTCAGTTGTTTTTTATTGACTTTAGTTTCTTGAGAAATATGATGGTTCTAATTTTCTTTCGGTGCTTTTGAATTTTAAGAGTCGAGTTGGAACATTTTTTTGTTTCCTATATTATTTATTGTATATTGATTATATTTATTGTATTTTATGGGGAAAAAAACTTTCTCAACCTGCTTTAGTTGTTCTATAGATGTGTTCCGATATTGTCTTTAGTATAACCATTTTGTTCTTAAATTATGATTAGACAGCTCAGTTTTATTTTGGTGCTTATGCTATTTAATTTTATGCTTAGATAGACAAAAACTGAACTGCTATGTTTTACTGTATATTGGATATCTTTTCCATGGACATTTTCTAATAAATAAAATTTCAAATTTATTTTGTTTGTTTATATGCTTTCAGCATTTGTTATTCAATATCAAGGGTATAGCTTTTTCTTAACCTTCCAACAGGCACGCGTATGGAAGAGATATTTGCATTGTGCATCGTATTACATATTTATATCGTTCCGTTATAAATTTAAGTGCAATTTTTATTTATAAAATCTTTGTTTATTATTAAGCTAATAAATGCAGATAGCATAAATAAAAGTTGCAAAACAACACGATATATATATGCAATACGATGTACAATGTGTCGTAAAATTCACGCAGGCGCGCCCGCTAGATGGTTAAGGTGGAAATGGAATGAATTAAGTCTTATGTATAACTAAGCTGAGAGATTTATTACTTTTTAATAATACTAAATTCATAATATCATGTATAAACTACTCTCCTGGATCCAATAGGAAAACAAGAATATCAACTTTAGATACTTTGCATTTAATTAATTCGGCACAGAATTCTTAATGATACAGTTGCTACTTGTAACACATTTTTTTAACAATTATTTGCAAAGAGAAAAAAATTAGTTTCTTCATTTTTAAAAAAATTTTTAAAATGCTAGCAAGACTTCCCCTCCCCCCTCTACTTTGCACATTCTCTAAATAATTTAAATGTTAACTGCTTCATAAAAGTCCAATAAACTATATAAAGATTTGATATTTGAAGCAGGATAATTGTGTGTTCACAATTCATCATTTAAAAAAGACACAACTTTAATACACATAAAATTTAAAACTGAAACAAATGACAACAATAAAACTGAAACTGAAATTAAAACTGAAACAAACATTACTGCCTATGAAAATTCATGGAATAAATATACTTACTCTTGCAGTACACAAAACAAAATCATCACACATTAGTGGTGAAGTTCACAGGCATAGAAAATGGTCATGATCGCTACCATATATTGATATTGTTTAATTTCCACATGGACTAATGTTTGTTTTCTAGAATGCAATCAAAAGTTATGTATAGAGGGAAAAGCCATGACGGGCTTCAAACAAGTGGTACGAAAAGAATTGTGGTTGAGTATGAAATTTGTCATATTTTTGTGTATTAAACTGTGTAAAAAAATTAAACATATAAATATAATAAACAAAATTTATGAGTAAGAAATATATACTTATAAATAATATAAAACATTTTGCTGACTTTCTTTCTTACTGTTTTGTAACATAAAAATGGAGAGGAAATTTCATTTTTTACTCCAATTACCTCTACAAGTATTTCAAAATCACTGTAGGCTGTCAATTTAAGAATCAATCACAATATATTTATAAATAATTTATTTGCACAATCTTTTTCCAATGTGAAAGTATTTACAACATAGAATAAGTAGTTTCTGTTTATGCAGTTGCCACAATATAAATAAGTATAAATCGCTTCGCAATATGAACACAAAATGCTTATTTTGGGTATTAAATAAAAGATCTTTTCTTGAAAGATTTTCATTTGGTAATAAAAATACCAACATTCAAAGCAGCAAATTATTTTGATCTAATAACTTTTAGCTGTGAGAAATAAAGTTTTAAACATGATTTTCAGTATTTTTTCACATATCCCCAATCTTTGAAATCTGAAGAATTTGATTTAAAGAAAAATATACCAATAAATATAAATTGCTTGTTTTTGAAAAGGCCATTTAGACTACTTGACGAGTTGATAAACATAATTTTATTCAGTTTTGCACATTTTCAACATTCATTGCATCTAACAAATCATTAGAAAAGATTAAACCTTTTTCACTTGCAAAGTAATTTTTTAAATAGTTAAAATATAAACAAACATAATATTAAGATAAATAAAAAACATCCATGCATAAAAAATATTTGGCACTATTTCAAGTATTAGAAATGACTAGAATATGTAAAATAATTTCATAGCAGTGTCAATAATTTAATTATTTTTGTTAATAATTAAATATTTTTCAAAGCCACAATAATGTTTATTTAGACAGATTTTTAAGTAGAGAAAAATTCAAATATGAATTAGTTAGTAAACCAATAGACCTATAAATATTCCTGGTCATTTTGAATGTAAATAACTGTGGTATAATATAAAATAAAAAGAAAATTTTTAAAATGTTTGGAAGAAAGATTAAGAATAAATGACACAAATAATAAATATTTGACTTTTAATGAAGACGATTTTTTAAAATGAAATTTTAACCAGACAGTTTGCTCTTTGTATGGATTTTGTAAAATGTGAAAAAATTTACATCTGGTTTGGTTTGATGGAGTTTATTGGCGCAAAACCATTTTTGATTATGCTGAGCCAAACATATGGTCTAGGATGAAATCTTAGTATAGGAGTTCAGTTAAAAGAAGTGTCATATGCTATGAGGTGTCAATTTGTAAAGTCTACAAAAAGCTTGCAACAAGGAAAAAATGACCTATAAAACATGGTAAAAAATTTACATCTGGAAAATGTAATGATATGGATGCTGAGAAGGATTTTAATGTCAAATAAAAAAATTATCAAAGTGCTTTTAGCTTCTCTAGTAAAAATCAATGATTTCTCTTGCAATCTGTGATTTACAGACTTTTTCACTGAATTATAATGCTCACTAAGATTATGCATACATCTGGAAACTTGCATAGGCTTTCTTTCCAATCGAGGTCCCGAGTTATATCATACTAGCAATTTTAGATATTGGCAGAGAACTACATTAATATCCTGTTTTAAAGCTGCACAAGAGCTATTTTGGGGTGAATTTCATGATTTTTAATTCTATTTAGATGATGAGGACACCTGAACTGGCATCCCACTCTCAAAACTTCCTTGCCATACTTACTATCATGCGGAAGTTCAACTCTTGACGGCAGATTTAACCTCCTGCAAATCCACATACTTTGTGGATTATTAATGAAAGAGGAAGTTAAACCTGTGGTCATCTAACCTCAAAGCTGAGGCTACTGGTACCCCATCAAAAAAGCCCAAGCCAAAACACCCCAAATTCAAATTCTGAATGACGTTAAAAGACATATAATTGTTTTACATATACACGAGAATAATTAAGATCTTTTTTCACAACAATAAGTTATGCATTATAGAAGAGTAAATAATAATAATACTAGCAATAAGCTATTTTTTTTTGTCCAGTTTATTTTGATGGGGCTATTTTGACAGATCCCAGAGGCCAAGCCACTACAACTTCTTTTTGAGATGAGTGCTTATAAGATATTTTATAATAAAATAATATGAATTTTTCATTATCTACTTGGTATATATAAAAATATAAGCCATATCTTATTTTGAATTTAATGCCCATGACTTTGAGTATTGTACTTTCAAAATTCACCCAATTTTAATGTAGTATTGTTGGAAATTCAAAATTTCATTGCATTTTAAATTATACACTAATATTTGTAAATTATAAAAAAAATGTATTTCTCATCCATAGATGAAAGCCCAATAAATCTAACCAATGAATAGCACTGAAGTTGAAGTTTTACTTCCATTTCTTTCTCTCTAATGCTTAACAGCAACTTCCTCTACACCATATAAATAGCTTCAAAACATACATTTATAATAGAAACTGTTTATTTTAAATTATTTTGACAAATAAATAATATGGAATGCAAAACTGAATGCCATTTTTTATGGCAATCTAGTCAACAAAAATTCAGCCCATGCAAGTTTCTGCTCATAAATATATTAATTCAAACATAATTTTATTTAAATGAATCATAGTACCTAATTTCATAATAATTTGGATTATGCCTAGATTGAGCCAGTATCATAACTACAATTCCATTAAATATTTGGGCCATAAAATAGGCAAATTATAAATACTTAATTTTATAGGAGAGTCCCCATAATTTGAATTATGCCTATATTGGGCCAGTATCATAACTTCAATTTTATTAAATATTTGGACCATAAAATAGGCAAATTATGTTGGAACAATGGAAAGGAGCTGTATGAAGTAGGGATGTAACAAGTATTCGGCCAAAGGGCCGATTACTAAACAGATATTCGGCCGAATAATTTCAGGATTATAACTTTTTTAAATTTTTTTTTATATATATTTAACAAAGAATATTGCGCAGAATTGCATTTCAGTACATTTATTAACAAAAAAACTCATAAAATATACTCAATTTTAAGTAAATGTGGTGTAATGTTACATATCATTGCAAAGCCTGAAATTATGATGCAAGAACAATAAATTATCAGCATTTTCAGGAAAAAAGTATCTTCCGTTTGGTTTCTTTTATATTACTGGATACAGAAAATAATGTTTACTATATACTGTGCTTGCCGGAGCTGAAAGATATTTTCTTGCTTAATTTGCAAATATTGGGCAATTTTACGCATTCCCCTCCCCACTTTTTATGTGAATACTCCATCCCAGATCTTAGAAGTCCCATGTCCATACAACCGGTTCGGTTGCCGTAATGGTATCAGGCATGGGACGGCGTTCTGTGTTTGTCATTGTCATGTTCTGCAATGATGACTCTTTTATTTCTGTGAAGCAATCCCAAAATGAAGAGGGTTTCTCATTTCTTGTTATCGGAATTAAGATATTTTAAAATATTACAAAAATGCATGAATATACTAAGCATTGAATATCTAAAGAGACAAAAAGGTAACCCTTCTTTTTACACTTTGTTCTGGAGATTGTCTTCAATTTCTTCTTTGTGGGTAAATGTTTTTATTTCCAATTCATTCCGGTTTAGGTTCAGGCCAAAAGAGGACATTTAATTCAGACCGTAAAGTCTTTTTCCTCTACAGAAAACCTATTCCACTTTTGAATCTGCATGAATGTCTCGCCTCAGATGAAGTCATTCATCAGATTCTTACTTCTTGTCGTTGTCTACTATTATTTTTTACCCTTCCACCTTTTTATTCCTCCTTTCTTTAATATTTATTTATTTTATGAATATACTAACATTTTTTAAACGTATAAATAATGACTTTTATTAATCTTTAATTTTTTTTATTTAAAATTTGAGAAATATTTAATTTTCAATCAGCAGTGAAATGTTTTTAAGAAGTTGATATTCGGCCGAATCACTTGATTACATCCCTGGTATGATGTCACTTTTAAGAGAAAGTACTTTACAGTTAGAGAACAAATGGTTAGATTCAGGTATCATCAATTAATCATTTTAACGAAAGACAAAAACCACTTGCACTGTTTTAAAGTAAACAGGAAAATATGTTATTATATCGTCAAATAGTAAATTTTTTTGGCCACATTTTGGTATAATAACTTTAAAAATAATGTAAAATAAGGATAGCGGAATTTTTTGTTGTTTTTGTTCAAAATTTGAATAGACTGGGCCACAAATGGTTGCCTGCAGTGTAATGTTTAAATCAGTGGAATCATTACCTTAAACTACAGGAATAGAACAGAAAGCAGTTATCACAACTAGTAGTACTCATAAATTGGGAGTGAAACAAGTCAAAACAAACAAAAACTATAAAAGGACACTAAAGCCATCAAATGTTGGTTCAAAAATAATGAGAACTAAGGTTACTTTGTTTTGTATCATTTTTGAGGAAACAAAGAAAAAAGAGGAAATGATACAGTGCATAAAATGCTATGCTTAAGTTCATTCATTGTGTGCTAGTATGAATTTAAGAATAATTTTATTTAGGTAAAACTGCAGTCTACGGTGCGGTCTTTTTCTGCCATTTTTTCTTGGCACAACTCTAAATTGCGCCGCCAACTTAAGCTTTTGGTGTGCAGTGGTCTTTTTATTGGTCTCTTGTGCATACGATGCTTGCAGCATCTCAAAAAGGAGAGATTGTGTACATGATGTCTGCGACATCTGAAGTGGGTACCAGGCAAATTTTTTAACTTAAAAAAGCATCAGATGCTTTGCTTTTAGCAAAGCAGGAACCTAGTAGCTACGCTTGTTCATTGAATGTTAGGAATCTAAGTTTTTTAAAATTCCAAATTGATTTCTCGCCTCAAAACGTTCCTTCGTCAAAAAGTCAACAGGAGTGAAGACTTTGAAGCCATGGAAATATCAAATGGGTGACTTGAAAAAGATTGCTTAAGAAACAAACTGAAACAGGTTCCTTCCTCAAAATGTCAACACAAGCAAAGAGTTCAACAGTCTAAAAAAATCCGTTGGGAAATTGTCATAATTTTCAAAATTCAGTTAAAACAAGGCATAAGAAGTGGGCATGTGCAAGAGACCTAAGAAAAGATCGCTGTGTACCCAAACAAATCAGCGTCACAGTCAAGGAGTGCATATCTTGGAGATTAACAGTTGACAAAACGAAGTAAAAGGAGAAAAAAACCGCAACATACTCTACAGTTTCTTTATTTTTGTTTTAATTGTATTTAAAGAAATTGGTGGTTCAATTTGGGACCAGGACTGATGACACTATTTACTTTAAAGTGTATTTTGTAAAAAATTCATTACATTGTTTTGAAGATAATTAAACTACAAAAAAACTACTAATTCTTTTTCATTAAAATTACTTCTCTATCATTATACAATAAAAAATGTCCAGGAGATCCAAATTTGTCAACTCTCCCCTAACAATGAGTTGTAGAAAATGACAACAACAATCAAAGCCATATGTATCTTGATTAATGTCGTATCAACTGTGTTTTCGACTAAATTTCATTACCTTCGGATTGGGATATTCTGGATTCTCTATGACACCTTTTCCAAATTTGAATTCTAAAAATTCTTTAAACCTATTTGGAGCTGAAACTGTCATGCCCACAAATTTTATTAAATGCAGAGGTTTCAGAAAATGTTCCGGAAATTCTGTATCTTGCTTGTGATCAGCAAACCAAGTGTCCTTCGTCATTGTCCCATTTCGAGGATAAAATGGGAAGATATCTACATGCAAATGATTCGTCTGACTAAACTGAACTCTGATAAAATCTCCTTCATGAGCTTTCTCCCACACAAAACCTTGTGTATCAACTATTGATTGCTGCAGAGAGTTTTTCAACCATTCACACTTTTGAATGTCTTCTTTATAAATTCCAACATCCACATCGTAGTCCCAGGGAATGATATCACCTGTGCGGACAGCCCCAAGTAAGCTTCCGCCTTCCAACCAGTATCGAACGCCACACTTTTCCAAAATGCCAAATACGTAACGTGCAGTTTTACGCAAATTTTCTAGGCAACAAGGCGGTGTCCAGCGACCTTCAAACAAGAAATCCGGCATGTTGTTGATGACTGAGCCGAAGCATCGAGCAGTGTTTTTACTGCAACCATGCCACTCTACCCTCGAAGCAGGGAAAATTATTTTTTTAATACCAAAGTCTTGGTACAGAATTTCTTTTCTTTGCTTTTGAAAGTGGTCGTGTTTCCACTTTGCATGAGAATCTGAGAACAGTTGTTTGCCTCTGGTGAATGTGATGTTTGTAGCAATTTTTGTCTGCAAAAAAAAATGGCACATAATTAATAAGAATACTTGATGAGTTTGATTAAAAGAAAAGCACATTTTTCCTACTTCATTTTGTTATAAAAATGCATTAAGGGTTAACAATTAAAGAAAGCAACAAAAATATTAAATCCTTGCAAATGTCCTTGCCATTTTTTTAAATATCAAAATTTTATTTTCATATCATAATAAGGAATTTTTTATTCAGTATATAAATCAGGGGTAGGGAACCTTTTTGCACAAAAAGACCACATGAGCAGAATCTTAAGGATAATTGTTCTGTGATTATTATTATATTACAGACAATTACATATTTCAATGCAAATTGTAAATAATTGGTAAGGCTGCATAAGAAACTCAATAATGTCACATGCAGCCTTAAGGTTGCAGATTCCCCATCCCTGGTATAAACCTTCAAAAGTTATAACATTAGCCTATTTTTCAGATAAGGGGCCGTCCATAAATGATGTCACACTTTTTTTTCAATATTTTTGATCCCCTTCCCCCCTTGTCACATGTCACGCTATATTACATAAACATACACTTGCAGTTCAGAAACAAAGCACTACATTATAGATCATGCATCAAATTTTATTTTTAAACTTCAACTATGTGTTTTAATGACATTTGTGAGCATAACAATAATAATGATTATATGTGTACTTATTTTGTATGAATAAGATTAAGGTTTACAACAAAAACCTAATTAATATACAATAGTAATAAAATATTGATATAAAAGAGCAATTGAAAACAGTAGTATTTTGGAATGCGATATATTTTGCTTTAAATCTTATCTTTACATTATGAACACAATATACTCTTAAACAGATTGAATTAAAAAAAAAAAAAAACGCCGCAATAAGATCAACCTGTTTGTGTCACTACCAGTTCTACCACTCACCCAGGTGGGACGACGTATCTTTTGTTGAACATTTCAAGGGTGTGATAGGGGGAAGTTTCTTCTAATGGTGAAGAATTTCTGCTGCTACCATATTCTCAGAACCTGCTCTGAATGCATTTTTCGAAAAGAAACAAATAGAAGTGAGAAAAAAAATCACATGAAAGTTGTTTTAGCCCCGATTAAAAAAATACCTCCAAATTCTGGTAATTTCAAAATAACTTCAAAATTTAATCTGCTGATTTTAAATGTTTTTATTTTAACCAAAATATGTGATGTCACACTTCTTGTTACCCCCTCCCTCCCCCTTGTCACAAATTCATGAAGCCCCTCCCCCCTCCAAGCGTGACATCATTTGTGGACGGCCCCTAACTAGTGGATTTTGAAATAGAGAAAGTTTTATTTCACTTGAGCAATCTGTTTATCTAGACAACTTTTATGCCTTCATAGAAATAGGCTTAGTTACATTAATGTCCCATTTTGAAGCAACACAAGGGCTATTTTGGTACAGACCTCATAATTTTGAACTGTGGTCAGATGACGAGAATGACACCTCAGCTGGCACCCCCCTCTAAACTTCTGCGTCACACCAGTAGGAGGACGTTTGACCCCCTGTATATGATTTAATGTGCAACAGGCCATGACAGATTTTAAGTAGAATCGGGTTTCGAATTTGGAACCCTCTGGCCCCAAAGCAAAGACGACCTTACAACTAGACCATCATAAAAATAGGAAAGCTGCTTTGTAATGCAATTTTGTATGGATCAAAACAAGTTGACGAAGCAACATTTAATGAATATAGTGGGTGAGGTAACACATCCCAGTCCAATGGTTACAACAATTTTTGCACAGATTTTGCAACATGTGACCTAGCAATGTCATGTTGAAAAACAGGCATGCTGTATTGTTAGGCATATGCCTGACCATTCTGCCTTAACCCAATTTAAGGCCCAGAATCCTACTTATAGGATAGTTACATTTCACTTCCATGGCAGAACCGAATGCATTCCATTGTTTATTTTTTGCTTTGCCTATGAAGTTAAACTCCTAAACAGTTTTCAACAGGCATATACCTCCATTTAGCCAGATTTGGAAGTCTAAGTGTGGTTCCTTTGAAATTTTTTATTTTTTTCCTTTTGATTTATTTTTGAGGAAATGCAAGGAATTCGAAAATAATCTTTATTTTTTAACATTATGCTACACTTTAAAAATTTTTTAATATATACATCTGTAAATAGTTTTTTAAAATTATTTTTCATTGTTATTTTGATAATTTTTCTAAAAAAAGGAAAGAAAGAAGAAGAAAAAAAGGAACTTAATTTTACTTCATGGTTCTCTTTATCTCGATATTTTAAACATAATGTAATACAAATTTATTGAAATCAATGCTTTAAAATAATTTGGGCATTAATGGGCTAATGTATGCCCAATATTTGTTAAATATTCTTAATAACATTTGGCAGATAGTTTGACTCCATTGCAGATGCTCATAGTACCACCTGGTTCATTTTGACAGTATGAGGTTATAGGAACAAAATTGTCTTGAGCACCCTCTACCTAAGTCGTAACTTAACCTTCGGCTTAGCACTACGATACATGTCTTTTGGGGGGGCCGCCCCCCGGAACTCGAGGCATGAGCCCAATGCCTCTAACGACTGTGCGGAAAACCAGCGCTTGTTACCTCTATTAAATCAGTTCAAAAAAGTGATACAATCTAATATGTTATGTACATCCTCAGAGATTCCCAGTCCTTTTACCAACAGTTGATTTCCAAAATGGAGACTATTATAGCTAGCCAGAAGTCAGTATCCACTGTCTTCCCCTGCATCCTGTCAGATGATAGTTTTTTTTAGCTATACAAGGTATCCGAATCAAATGTCCCTAATTTGAACAGTCTATTTAAAGAAATCTATTAGCGATACGTTGGAGATATCAGGCAAAATTGGCAGTTGAATTCTTAGATTTTTGAAACAATTTTTATTTTTCGCGTATATATGAAAGCTGATTCTGTATGTGTACAAAATGCAGATTGTACAGAAACTGCTGCATTTGCTGTGGAGATGTTATCTCGCATCGGAAATGAAAGCGATTTTCTAAACCGCATCATTTTTTCAGATGCAAGATTTCATGTGAGCAACGAAGTGAATATAAGCACAACTGCAGAATTTTGAGCTCATAAAATCCCCATGCCATACAGGAAGTGAAAAGAAACAGTCCAAAAATCAATGTGTGGTGTGCTCTTTTACATGATACAGTCATAGGATCATTTTTCTTTGCTGAGACTTCTGTGATGGCAAACATTTACCTGAACATATTGCAAATTTGTGCAACACTCCAAATGCAGCATTTAAAACCCACTGTTATTTTCCAACAAGACGTTGGGACACGGATGTTCGAGCATTTTGCTGGAACTGGACTACCGGCTGGATATCCTCAGGGCTACTAAGGGAGCCCATGTGGAAGTGCACTGATTTTGTAATAAAAACTTCTTGAGTACTGTTTTCTAATTTTACATTTTTCTTATGCTTTTTAACTTTCTGTTAAGTATAGCGACTTCTCCAAATTAGGGACATTTGATTCAGACACCCTGTATTAATGTCCCATTTAGAAGCAACATGAGGGCTATTTTGGAATGGACCTCATAATTTTAACCCCTAGCACTCTGTTGTCTCCGCTAAGGCGACATGAGTTGTGTTGTTCAAAACACATAGGATGCAATTTTCATTCAAACAATTTAGACAGGATTTCTCCAAGACCGTTACTACTTGTTTTGGTTGCTAATCAAAGTAATTGTGTAGTCTTTTAAGGAATTTAATCTGAAAATGTGAAATGCAAAGTACAATACGCATCTAATTAGCTTTTGGAGGGCAAAGGGTGAAATCGCAGACAAATGACGAGGATGACACCTGAGCTGGAACTCCCTCTCCAAACTTTCGTACCGCACCAACAGGTGAACATTTGTCCACTACATATTATTTAATGTGAAACAGACCCTTACACAACGGATCTTCAATGGAATCAAGTTTCGACATGGAACCATCTGGCCTAAAGCTAAAACCTTACCACTAGGTCATGCGGCCTTATAAGATGATGAAAAATAGGTGTCTTCTATTCTCATCCTTATTTTGTATTCATCAACATTTAATGCAAGATGTATTTTTTAAAAGTAATATTAAGTCTTCACCTAATGAAGTTGCCCAGTTCTTTTTTTTTTTCTTTTCAATTTACCAGAGTATTCTTTGTCTTCTAAATCAAAGTCATTATATTTAAAACATTGAAACCAATCTAAACAACTCATCTCGTATGAAAAATATTTGCCATTTACTATCAAAAGCAAGTTTAGATGGAGCTTTCTTTAAAATAAAATAAGATAGTAAAGCTTCTATTAAATGTTGTATTTTTGGTACAAAATCACATATTTTAAATAGAGTGCAAGAACTATTATCTATACTTCAACAAAATGCAATATATTAAATTTTAAAGCTTGTTTCAGTACATATTTTGGATAATTTAGATATCATAAATACATGCAAATAATAGTACTAAATGTTATAGATGATCCTTTGTATAGATGTAACCACAACTCATAATTTTCTATTTAACATTTTTAGACTCGGGCAATATGTATTATTATTTGAAAGTGAATGATATAATAGGTTTCTATGGTACAAGGTAAAATATAGTAGTCTAGTCACAAAATAAGAATTGCCAGAGCACTCTAACCTTGGGTGATAAAATTCACACTGTATTACGGGGCCGTCCACAAATGATCTCACACTTGGAGGGGGTTCGTGAAATTGTGACAGTTTGTGACAAGGGGGAGGGAGGGGGTAACAAGAAATGTGACATCACACATTTTGGTTAAAATGAAAACATTTAAAATCAGCAGATTAAATTTTCAAAAATTATTTTGAAATTACCAGAATTTGGGAGTATTTTTTTAATCGGGGTTAAAACAACTTTCATGTGGTTTTTTTCTCTTTTATATTCCTTTCTTTTCAAAAAATTCATTCAGGGTAGGTTCTGAGAATATGGTAGCAGGAGAAATTCTTCACCATTAGAAGAAAACCTCCCCCTGTCACACCCTTGAAATGTCCAACAAAAGATACGTCGCCCTACCTGGGTGAGTGGTAGAACTGGTAGTGGCACAAACAGGTTGATCTTATTGAGGTGCTTTTTTTTAAATTCAATCTGTTTAAGAGTATTTTGAGTTCATAAAGTAAAGATAAGATTTAAAGCAAAATATATGAAATTCCAAAATACTTCTGTTTTCAATTGCTCTTTTATATTAATATTTTATTACTATTGTATAATAATTATGTTTTTTGTTGTAAACCTTAATCTTATTTCAAACAAAATAAGTACACATATAATCATTATTATTGTTACGCTCACAAATGTCATTAAAACACATAGTTAAAATTTAAAAATAAAATTTGATATATGATCTATAACGTAGTGCTTTGTTTCTGAACTGCAAGTATATGTTTATGTAATATAGCGTGACATGTGACAAGGGGGGGGGGGCAAAAATATTGAAAAAAAGTGTGACATCATTTATGGACAGCCCCTAAAGAGTTTTTATATTTTTTTCTTGTTTATTTCTTGTAAAAAATAGCAATGCAGGAACAACATTCCGGCTCCACTACACCCCTGGTAAAATATTGCACATTTGTGAAACAATATTTTTTTGGTGATGCACTGGTGATTTACATAATTTTTGTAAATCAGTCTTTAAATTTTTGCCATTTCACTGCAATCTGATTAGATATGATAATGGTGGATTTTGTTAGAAATGTCCAAGAGAAATTCGAAGATCCCCATAAAGCATATGACTCTTTTTATAGTACAGAAAAGCTAAGCATAAAACATGCCATATCCTAAAAGTACTTCCTTGTTATAATGGCCTCCTGATCTTACATGGGGAACTTTGGATTACGCCAAACAGATCCCAGCTATGGTGACATTTTGGCGGTTGCTTACGGGGGCCATTATAGTAAGCAAGTACCCTAAAAATACACAGGAAAGTGGAGGGAAGAAAACTCTCACAGGTTAATTAAATTTCTATCCTCTGAAATATAAACTCCTGGAACAAATGTGGAAAGAAACCGATACATTTTATTACTATTATTTAGAAGAAATTAATTTAAGAAAGAAAGAAAAAAACAGAAATATCATCATATCAGTGAAGTTTGAAACTGAAACAAATTTTGCTACATTTTTAATGATTTGTAGAGAACCACTTTTTTTAGATAGGACGAAAGTTTGTTATTACTAGCTGCCTTCGGCGAATAGCTTGTTCACCGGGAATATAGTTTCAACTGAATCTGTTATGCTTTATTTGATATTCATGGTTCCATTAACCCGGGAGGATGCACGGGGGTCATTTATTGACCCCAAGCCCTCGGCAAACTAGAAAAATAGCCACCTGTTCATTTCTTCCTTATGAGTAGCTGAGTTAGTCACCCTTCTGCCTTTTCTGAGTATTTAGAAAGTATTTCCGGAATTTTTTGTCCCTTAATTCACATTTTGTCAGTTAATGGGGTTCTGGAATGACCCTGTGCATCCTTCTGTTTGTTCCACAGACCAGTTATTTCAAGCGGCTGATAATGCCATTTCGTTGCTGTCCTTTCTGAATCGAAGTATTTACTTACTGTTCACAATGCCGATTTCATACGAAAAAGAAATGGAGCGCTTATGTAAACTTTTTGCTGAAATTGAAACTGATGAAGATTCAGATTTTGACAATGGCCCGAGGATATTTTAGAAGAGAATTTTTCAGATCATGAAAGTTTCAGCAAACATGATACGGAATTGGAAGAGGACGGAGATTCTGGAAATGAATAACTCGGAATGGTTTTCATCAAAAGATAGTGTAGAGTGGAGGAAAATTCTACTCATTGTCATATTATTGTGTCGAGCTTACCTGGAACAAAAGGACTAGCGAAAGATGTGACAAGCCCTGTAAAGAGTTGGGAGTTATTCATCCACGATAACATGATACAGTTAATTGTAGAGTGAAAAATATATTTATCATTACATGTGCACCACTTTTCATGTGAAAGAGATGCACGTAATATGGACCCTCTAGAAATCAATGCTTTATAAGTGGATAATGATGGAGTAGATTTGATTTGTGATAAGCACTGTATTCTTAATGTCTAACAGTCAAAAGCTTTATCTTTCCAACAAAAAATATAATGATTTTAACAGCGCAGGGTTGAATTTCAGTCTAGTGTTATTCTATGACCCCCGTGTCTTAACGTTTGCTAAGGAGGCGCATGTTCTCCCAGGTTAACAAAGTAATTTTAAACTTCAAATTGCGATAGACATTTAACCTGTGTTCTTTTCGTATCCTTTGTCGTCAATAGTGGGTTCCGACAAGGATATGGTATTTTTTTGCCCCCTCATCATATTCAACTTAAAAAAATATATTAACTTGTTTACGAGTTGCTTCCATAGTGCCTCTTACGACTGATGCTTGGGGGCATTTATACCCCCTTCCCAATCCTTGTTATGCCACTGACATTATAGAATTACCCCAATATATTAAAAACAAGGTAAACCTGGAGTTTAGGGTGCGTACTACTTTCTCGCCAATTTTCTTTGGCGCAATTTTATTTACCATCGCCAAACACTGTTTAGGATGTGCAGTGAATTTTTTATACGCCTCCTGCAATTCAATGCCTACGGCATCTCAAAACGAGAGATTGGGCATGCAATGCCTTTGCCATTGCAAGTATGTACTGGGCAAATTTTTTTAACTTAAAAAAACATCAGCGGCTTCGCTTTCAGCAAAGTGGGCCCCTCGTAGCTTCGCTTTTTTTTTGAGAAACGAAACACACAGGGAAAGCATGAATGCAGGAAAAACAAGACATCTGAAAATGATGAAAGGTAGCAAGGGAAACATTGTTTCCGGAAAAAAAACATTCCTTGTTTGATATTTGGAAGCCATAATCAGCAACACAAAGAAAGAGAATAAGCAAATTCGATGAACGAAAATCTTTAGAAGAGAAACGAATGGTTATTGAAAAAAACATTTGGTAAATGATCAAAAATTCTAAACGAAGTATTATTCAAATCTGTACCACTGACCAATCAAACCTACCATAAACTAGTAAACAAATCACTGTCGCCGCATGCGCAAATGATGCCGAAAAAATTTTCAACTCTCATCCAAAACAAATGTTCTGGCACTCTATCTCTTGGTGAGCTTAAGAGAAACGAAGTGAGTACGCACCATAAACTCCAGGTTAACCAAAAAGAAATAAATGCGGCAAGAAGAAATGTTAGTTAGAGTAAAAACCCCAAAATTTTAATCAATCATTCCAAGAAAATTTTCTTTTCTTGCAATTTCTTTGCATTTTTCAGAGTCCCTTTCATAAATGTCTAATATCTAAATTAAGAAAGAAAAAAAATTGTTGAAATCTAGAAGTTGGTACATACTTTTAAAACCGTGCCACGTCACAAAAGCTAATGCAAGCAACAAGGTACAGCAGTCAAGATCTTGCTTTGGCAACATTTTAAGAATGTGCACCAACTTCTAAATTTCGAACAGAAAATTACCTTTATTTTGAGCAATGTAGCTTGTATAAAAGAGATGTAGAAAATGGCTGTGAAAAAAGGGAATGCAAATTAATAATAATGCTTTTGTCACTAAAAACAGAGTGCCCTCAAAGGGACATTACAGTTTGAATCCTGAGTACTTTTTCCATATTTTATAGTCCAGTACCGCAGACTGATGTTTAATGCTAGGCAAGCAGAGTTGTCCCTCTACCGTTGCTGCATTTTATCAGGATATCTGTAATGTTCCTCCAGCAATCCAGTTATCTGAGTTATTTCACTTAATCTCACTGAATCAGGGAAAACAATTATATGTTCCCTGTCTATAACGCTGAACAGATCTGGTGAATCCAATGGTTTAGTTAGAGATGGTTTCAGATTTATTAAACGTACGTTCTGTTTGGGAATTTCAGAAAATTCCAAAGGTGGATATGGATTTTTGTCTGTGATAATGAATATTTTCGCAGAGGGTAGTACGGATAATACCGAGTTGACCGTCGCCGGGATGTCATTTTCGAAACACTCGAAATCCCGAATAACAATTGCTACTTTACTAGCCAACTGGCTCTCAGTGTCATTTTGAACACTGGTTTCTTCTTTGTGTTTTTCAAGGGTCGAACTAATATAAGAGGAGTGTTTCCACTGGATGTTTGAGCAGTCACATTGAAAATCTATGTAAGACCACATAATTGCGGCTATCATTAAATTCGTAAGGAAAGCAGCGAACATCAAAGCTTTCCATGTTAACAATCGCATCGCACATTACTTGACTGGGGAAAATTTGTGCGCATTAAGAGTTCATTTCACTGAAAAAGTACTATAGTACCGTAACCTAACTTCACGGAAAAGCAGAGTTGTCTGCTATTTGTTTTGAATTGATTGAACAGGAATAGTAAGTTAAGTTGCAGTATTTTCTGCCTCACTATTGACCAGTTAGAGTTTCTTGGTGTAATTCGGAATCATTTCGGAAAAAAATAAAAACCAGCCCAAAATAACCAGAAAATTAATAACTTTTTTCTTTCCTGATATTTCAACTATTTTCTAACGTATGAATTATATATTATCCTCTTTTTATGAAATTCATACTTAATAATTCGAAGTAATTGATGATTACTTCATGATAAAATCGAAAATGTCTAATGTAGTATTTTATAAGTTATTTTTTCAAAAGTTTCATTGAAAATTTTTTATACCATCATCCTTTCAATCAGAACTGTAACAGAAAATAGTTTCAGTTCGTGTTTACTACGCATGCGTATTACTGCAAATGAAAGCTCGGCGTGTTGGTTTCTTGCCTAGACTCTATGCATTTGTTTACTTATGTAGTGAGTACCCGCGAAATTTACAATGAATTATCATTACATATATTTGTGTTTAATTTTAATAAACTTTTTCGCAGTTAATTATGGCCTTGATCCCATCTCTGCGGGGGCGTATGTAATGGGAGCTTTAGGTATTTCAGCTGGATTTGCTGGTTATAAATTCATTAGATGCAAATATGAGGAATGCTGCGACAGTCAATGGATAGATTTGAAATCCAGCGGTGAGTTACCTGATGATCATTAAAGTGGAAAATTGTAAATTCTTCTTCTATTTATGTTTATTTGTATAGATTTTTGAGTAAATAGCATTGGTGTTTTAATGGGAATTATTATATGAAATTTACATTTTAATGTTGAGTTGATTGTACAAATTTTGTTAAATTTTCTCCCTGCGATTGATTTATTCGCATCCCTCCCCTGGATCTAAGTGAATCTATTTTATAACTGTAGCGAAATGTTACTCACAGTAATTATTCTGACGAAAGGATAGGAAACAAACTGATAAAATTGTCATACAAGTAGAAAAACATTTAAAAAACTGTGAAAAAAGTAGTAAGAAATTTTTTATGTTGTATTTGTATATTTTTCAGAAAATTATCCATGTATTAATAGTTAGCCTTACAGTAAAAATATTGTTTTCATTTTGAAAAAAGATTTGAAGTTCATGTATTAGCATCCATATCAGTGGCAAATCCTGGGGGGTGGCAATCAGGCTGCAGCCCCCCAGAGCTAGGCCAGAATTCTTTATTTATTTTAAATCACTACAGCAGTTTTTTCTTAACCTCCCTTTAAAAAAGGTGAAAACAGTTCTTCCTGGTTTTTGACAGGCTCGAAAGTTATCCCACTTTTGTAGTCATTTCACTCGTATTCGCAGCGTTGACGCAGTCAAAAACATGTTTTTGCTAGTTATTTCATTGTGTTTTTTGTTAAATTATCAAAAGTATTGTAGTGTTCTTTATGATTCTTATTGTCTGGTGAGTAAAGTCTGTAAAGTTAAAGTGTTTTGGTTTACATAAGCCATAAGATTTGACATTCGTCACGTCATGACGATACAAAACTTTTTATACCTCAGCCCCCCAGACCCAAATCCTGGATTTGCCACTGATCCATATGTCTACCAAATAGAATGTGAGAATTTGCACTTTTAAGTGTTGGTGGAGCGAAAATATGATAAAAAAAAGTTACTGTTTTCAGTCATACTGTTTTTGTTTTTGTTTAATGCTTGCAAAAATGTTAAACTGTGTGGATTTTAAGATAGTCCAGATTTTGATGAAATTTTTTTGTACTTATCATTAAATTATATTAATTATTAAGAGTTAGAAAAATAAGTGCTTTTTTTATGAACTTCTATAAACAGATCTACTAGATATTGTATTATTAGAGAGAAATATGCAGGGATAAGTTTCCATTAACTAAATACAGTAGAACCCCGCTAATCCGAAATTCCGGTTAATCCGAACCGATTTTATTTTCAAAAATTATATGTAATTGAGAAGACTTAAATATACATAATAAAAATAGAAAAGTACTTTTTCAGCATGCATAATTTTGTACACATTGAAGAAACTAATGCAATTCGCCATAAGATAAGTTCACTTCATACAGTAGCATATCCATTATTTCAATGAAAAGGGGAGACATATTCTCTTTCTATTGCTTTTGAATAAAAGAAATCAAGAGATAGTAGTACTGAGTACTTATAACTTACATTTTTTTCTGCATAGATCTTTTTCTTTTCTATTTTTATTGGAATTTTTTGTAATCCTAACAGGCACCGGTCCCAATTAGTTCGGATTAGCAGGGTTCTACTGTACTTAATTAATCTTGCAAATAATCTAAAAATGAGAAAAAATGGATTTTGGAAGAAAATTTTTGATTATTTAACCAAACCAAATTCAACTTTTTTCATATTTGTGTGTAAATAAAATTCATTCAATTATGACTAAAAAAATGGTTTTAAAATCTTACAGAAATATATTCTTGAAACAATATGCTCCTGTAGTGAAAATATGATAGTTGCTTTTCAAATCATGTAATTAATAACAGCTACAACAGTTACATCTGCAAATTAATCTAAACATGAATCTATCATGAGTTTCTGTAAGTAAATTGCGATGCTTTTTGGGTTCTCTTTCCTGTGAAAGTTTGGCATGGAATTATAATACGAGGATCATCCAGAAAATAAAGACTGTTTAGTTATTAAAATGAAAAACACAATATTTATTGGAAAAAACAATCCTGTTACATACTGGAAGCTTCCTTCACTTCCCCACATAACCACCTCCTACATTTAAACATTTGTCGTATCTGCCCACAAACTTCAGAATTCCCATGTTATACTCTTCTGCCGCCAGTTCATTCAGCCAGGTGGTCACTGCATTCTCCAACACTTCATCACTTCGAAAACGGATGGGAAATTTTTGATCTTCCACCCTATAGTCCGGACCTTGCTCTTAGCAATTTCCGTCTTATACTTAAGCTTGTAGATTCTGGGTAGTAAACGTTTTGGAAGTGATGAAGAGTTAGAGAATTCAGTGATCACATGACTTAATGAACTGGCAGCAGAAGAGTATGACATGGGAATTCTGAAGCTCGTGGACAGATACGACAAATGTTTAAATGTAGGAAGTGATTATGTAGAGAAGTGAAGGAAGTTTCCGGTATGTAACAGAATTGTTTTTTCCAATAAATATTGTGTTCTTCATTTTGTATAACTAAGCTGTCTTTATTTTTTGGATGACCCTCATATTTTGTGATTTCAATACCAAGATAAAATAACTGTATATTTTAAATGTAAAAAAAGTATTTTATTGTAAAGTGATCCCTTGCCTACCTTCCTTTACCTATTTCCTACTTCATTCTGTCCTCTCCCACCCCAATATTACCACCCTAGTCAGAGTATTCTGGTACTGCTTAATTTACCACTACACCACTGAGTATTAAACCAATCTTGACTATAATTCTAATTCTATTACAATCCAAAAGCACAAGAAAAAGTTTTCTTTTGAGTTTACTGAATTGAGCTTAAACACTAAAAATTGAGTTAATAAAATACTTACTAAACTACAGTACAACCTCGAAAATCCAGACTGCTTGGGGCTTTGGAAGGTCCGGATTTTAGATATCTTACTTAAACCAATAGAAATGTCAAAGTTCTGATGTCACCGTGTAGGTAAGCTACATCACAATTAAGCGTACATGTGCAGACTTCTTCAGAACAGACCCGGGAGTCACAAGGCAACGGCAAATGGTTGCCTTGGTAACG
The DNA here is from genome assembly GCA_013235015.1 of Araneus ventricosus. Lineage (NCBI taxonomy): Eukaryota > Metazoa > Arthropoda > Arachnida > Araneae > Araneidae > Araneus > Araneus ventricosus. Next base: position 19,378 of record BGPR01011602.1, on the reverse strand, counting down.
TCTCTGACATTTGCGCATGTGCAACCAATCAAGACATATGCTGATCTACACGCCGACGCCAATTCCAACAACTCCATATAAAAACACATTTCAAACAATAAAAACATAAAGAGACATTAAAAAATGTTACAAAGACAAAAAAAAAAATAGTAGTTTAAAATGAAGCAGAGTTTTTACTCCTCCTGAAATTCCTGAAAAACTCCTGAATTTTGCTTTTTTTTCTAAGGGCCATGAAAATTGTGTTTTTTATCCTGATATTTCTTTTTGTCCCCTGAAAAATTACAATTGAAGAGCAAAAGATAAAATTATGATAAAACATAAAAATATGATATTTCCATTTTTCCTTATTGATAGAAAGTCGCTGGAATCCAGAATTCTTACTTCTGACCTTACTTAGTGCCGAAAGAGTCTACTGCGCATGTTCCGAGTCACAGCGATCGGGAAAGATGGGAGAATTGATATTTAGTATACTTTTTTGCCAATTTTATAAAAATTGTCCACACTACCCCCTTCTCCCCTACAATTGATTTTTTTTCATGTTATCTCCTAAATTTTCTGTACTGAAAAAATCCTTAGAAAATCCTGAATTTTACTATCATATATACAGTATGAACCCTGTGAATGGAATGACTGGAATTTCCGCATCTTGCCTCAAGCGTTCAAGTTTAAAATTTATTTAGTTAATTTTTTTTCTCATCACGAGTTGAAAAAAAATTGTCCGGTTTTTGGATTTTAGAAGTCCGTGTTTTCGAGGTCGGACTGTACTACTAAACTAAAACTTAATTAAATTGAGTTTACTTCACAATGGTTCAAAATCAAAGGGAAAAGCAATCATGGTGCTAGGTATGAAATCCACCTTTGACTTCTCCTACGTTGCCTAGAATTACTGGCTTGCCGTGTCTGATTCTGCTTCTCTGAGATAATCCATATGTTTAAACCTGCTCGCCTCGGCCATTTACCTTTATCAGCATTTGCTTGTTATCTCCCAAAAGAGTCCCAAACTCTTCTTAAGCTAGTCATTCATGGGCCAATCCAAACATACCCATCACCTAAGGGCATCCGATCCCCTACTGCACCTACTTTTCCCCCTACCATCAGAACTCGAACCCCTGCTGCTCCAATTTTCTCTAGAGCGAGGGAGCCTCACTCTTCCTCTTGCCACGTATCTACATCAATTGCATTTCAGCCTTTATGGCCTGGCAGTCCGAATGGATTTCAAGCGAAATTGGATTTTCAAACTTTCGACCACACTACTCCAATTTTCGCATTGACAACTGGTTTTGGCCTGGCACAACCAAATTTACAATGGAGGGGAGTAATTATGAATGTCCTGCTCTAAATATTTGGGCAAGATTCTCATTATCTCAAGACGTATTCTCCAGCAGAAAAGATCACCTGCAAAATGGTTTATCTCTTTTCAGCTGGTTTACATTTTAGTGTTTTATTTTGTAACATGGAACTTTTATATCGCCGTTCTGTTATCACCATCTGTTTGGCGCAGTATGGCCAAGTCTGGCTCTTGCACCATAAAACCTAATACAACCAACCAACCTTTTCAGCTGGCATGAGTCATTTCTGTGGATGTGCCTAGTTGGATAGTGCATACCTACTAAGCTAATCCTTCACCTCAGAACCTGTGCCTCACTACCACATGTAGTGATTGGGATACCAGACACTCTATGAGTACAATTTATATATGGTGTTCATTGTATATTAACTTTATAAGTGCCCAGTAGCCCATTACTTAAAAATGGGAAATCAATAACTGGTATTATTTCTTCATTAATAATTATTGCACATATATATATTAACCCCTTGCATTACGTTTTTATTTAACCTCCTAATTAGATGTCACCACCCATTTGATATATTTTTTAATATTTCACTCAGGGTTGCGGTGATTTAAATCAGTTGATTAAAATCACTGATTTAAATCGCGATTTAAATCAACTGATTTTTTTTTTAAAAATTACTGATTTAAATCACTTTATTTTAAATATCAAGTTAATCTGCTTCAATGAAATAAAATTGTTCATGTATCTTTAAATAGTGATTTTAAAATATTTTTAAATATATATTTAAAGAAAGAATATATAGAACATAAAAAAAATATTTCATTGAATTGATGTAACTAGAGTACTTTCTGCATCTTTATTTTTGACAATGCAAGCAAATTAGATTTTAACCCTTTGCGGCGCAAGGCAATTTTTTTGAAATATGATGAGAAAACATCATGAATGGGTTTAGTTTATTGTCTAGACATAGAATCTACAAAAAAATGTATTTTAAAAAACTTGCTTCATTCTGGGAGGGAGGGGCTCATGAGAACCCCCTTAGATACAGCCACCTTGATACACTCGAAAATTATTGTTGAATCTTACAGAAAATTATAAATTAAAACTTCAAGAATATTGGAGCAAAATTTTCGAGTTACTTTGCTAAAATTGTTAAACATCCAGATCTAAAAAACTTCTTATCTCCGAGTCAAGGAATTTTCCTGAACTTTATCTCTAATAATTCCTATCCTGAAACAAAATTTCATAAGACTGCTATATACATTCTAAAAGGAGTACTATTAGCTCTATCCTAAACTTATTATTTTCATGTATTTATATTAGGATAATGTTCACAAAGAAAGAACATAGTGAAACGCAGTGAGTTTCATTTTACTAATTAACTAAATAGTGTTGGGGACAACAAAGTTTTTATATTGCAATAATGTTCAAATGTAAAATAATTAAGTAATGCATATAAATGCTCCAAAAGTTATACAAACATCTACATAGTGCATTTTAAACTATGATCTATACTTATAAAAGACAATGTTTGTGAGCTTGTGCGCAATGTCCAGATGAATCTATCACACTTACAGTCATGAAATTCGGCACACAAGTAGTCCTGATGGTGACTCAATGCACCTAGAAGCCTGAATTTAAAAATTTTATCTAGAAATTTTTTTATTTAATGTTTTGGGTCAAACAGAATAGGAGTAGAGAAAGCTTCAAAACTTGTGTTTTTAATGAAACAAATGAACAGCTGAGTGTAAAATTCCATAATATTTTAACATACAATAATATATCTATAATCAAGAAATGACAATTTTTATTATATTGTTCTTTTTTTCCTTAATAAAATTGTCTTATATCTCAAAAGTATATTATTGTTATATTTTAGTTCAAAAATATTTTTTAAATAGTTGTTACATTTTTGAATTAAATTTTAATTTGTTTTTTTTTAAATAAAGTACAGCTTAATGACTGGTAGGTTGTTATATATATAATTCTATGACTGTAATGCTCATTGTCTAATATACAAATGTTAAATAATAAAAATATATATATATAGTTTTAAAAAAATCATTAAAATCAAAAAAATCTTGATTTAAATCAAAAACCGATTTAAATCAAATAAATCGGTTTTTTTTTTGAAAAAAATCAAAAAAATCGACAACCCTGATTTCACTCTATTTCGAAGGATACTTGAGGCATTTTAAATGTGACCACGTGGTTTTTATGTTTTTGCTACATTAACTTAATTACGGATTTAAATTGCGTACGGCACAGAAGAGCCGAATGTATGACGTGATGTTGACCAAGAAGGGGTTAAAAATTAAATATATTTTAAGAGTGATATATATTTTATCACTCTTATAGTATTATATAGTATTTTTGGTTTTCAAAATGTGAACTTCAAATGCAAAATCTATGGTTTAAAAGTCCTTTTTAAAGTTTAAAACCATAATTGAAAACAGCTAGGCAGTCTCCACATACCCTCTGTGGAAAGTGTCGCATCTCTGACAAACCTTTCCCGCAACTCGAAAAAATATTTTAGAATGCGATTCTCTCTGCAGGGGGTACGTGGGGACTGCCTAGTTCTCAATGTTTAGACTCGTTTATGTCTTGTACCACAGATGACTTGTTCATTGCTTCTACGACACAAATCGCAAGTGTGCACCGAGCCTTATAGTCTAGCGTTACTTTATATGCCCAGTCGCCTATTACTTAATGATTAATCAGTAAACTGGTAATTATTTAATCATTAATATTTATTGACAAACATATATTATTAAAAATTGAATGTCCTAAGAGTGATATGCATTTGTTGTAATTTTTTTATAAAAAAATTTGTGTTAGCATTTTTGGTTTAATTATAATTTTTGATAGGAAAATTTAATTTACAGAAAGTGAATTTCAAGTGCAAAATCCTTTATACACCAAAATATTTTTTGTTTTTGTTTGTCCTTTCAAAATCTGTTCCATACTAAGCTTGCATTTATTCATCAGATCTTGAACAAGACTTTACACACAACTTGTTTGGACAGCATCTTGTCAAGGCCAATGTGCCAAAAGCTTTGCTAAGGCATGTTTTGAATGCTCAGCCGAAAAAGGCTCTTGTTATGTCTTTCCATGGATGGACTGGATCGGGAAAGAATCACGTGAGTCAGATGATTGCGAAACACCTGTTTAAGAAAGGTGCTGAAAGTCAGTTCCATCATCTTTACATAGGAACTCGTGACTTTCCTCATGAGGAAGAAGTTAACAAGTACAGGGTAAATATTTTATGAATCTGTTATTAAATATATATTATTGTTTTTATGATTATGTAGTGTTATAGCGGCCTCCGAGTTTATTTGGTGACCGACAGATTTCACAAAGCTTGTAAGTTCAGTGTGCTAGCAAACAGCAACTCAGAAACAAGCAGTGCTAAAGAAGTTGTATAGACCTAATTTGTAGGAAATTCTGTGCTGATTATTTTGGCATGTAACGCCCAGTGGCAGAATTGCTGCGTCGTGCATCGCAGATTTTAGACAGTGTCTGCAGACTATTTTGTAAAAAAGTTTATCATGTGCTCATAAAATAAATCCAATCATTAAAAATATCAAAGTTATTAATCACACTTGCAAAAGAACTTGACAATTATTATATA